>JBAKBP010007406.1:0-100309 GCA_037953745.1 Lithodes maja | reverse complement strand
TCCCAGTATAGCGCTCATTCGGCATTCAGTGTATTCGCCTCAATACTATATATCCTATTATAATAGATACCTATTACTATTTCAATATAATACAACCATAGACAATGCCATTACATATTATTTAAATATGATAAAAAGTTCTCCACTATATGTTAAGCATGAACAGTCATGACAGAACCGAAATATTATCTATTGACTTTAGTGCACAGCGAAGGTTTTGGTTCTACTGTTATGACTCCTGACTTGTCAATGAGTTCATTTGGCTTAAATAATAATTATAATTTATTCCAAATATAAAAATATAATAGGCCTACACTTGAATAAGTCAATTCTACATATAATTTAGTCCATAACACTATGTACTATAAATATAAGCTAGGTTAAGTATGGATTAATGTTAGGCCTACAGTTCTGTAGTTCGAAATTCATTGTATTGATTGTTTGATTGACTATATTTATTAAGTTACATACACCCTGATAGGGACAGAAAGTCGGCGTATTTGTTAAAAGCACCCCAATACAGCATGATCACTCCCACAGGGATAACCCATGGGATAACCTACACAATTTCTGCTAACTTATTTCATCAGGGTCCCTGTTGTGAGGTAAGAATGAGAAGTCTACAAGGGAGTTGGACAAACTTGAAACTACAGTAGAAAGTGAAACTCCACCACATAGACTTCCTGTACCATCTCAATGAAAGATCTAATAATAAATATCCTAGTAATAGCCTACCAAGGCAAATACCGTGCAAAAATTAATTACTTAAAATATAGTGTTGCGAAGTATATTTTGTGGCCTATTACATGTTGCAAAGAATATTTTATGACCTAATACATGTTGCGAAGTAATTTTGTGGCCTATTACATGTTGAGAAGTATATTTTGTGACCTATTACATGTTGTGAAATATATTTATGGCCTATTACATGTTGTGAAGTATATTTTGTGGCCTATTACATGTTGTGAAGTATATTTATGGCCTATTACATGTTGCGAAGTATATTTTGTGGCCTATTACATGTTGTGAAGTATATTTATGGCCTATTACATGTTGCAAAGTATATTTTGTTGCCTATTACATGTTGTGAAGTATATTTATGGCCTATTACATGTTGCGAAGTATATTTTGTGGCCTATTACATGCTGCGAAGTATATTTTGTGACCTATTACATGTTGCAAAGTATATTTTGTAGCCTATTACATGCTGCGAAGAATATTTGTTGGCCTATTACATGTTGCGAATAATATTTGTTGGCCTAACACATGCCGTGAAGAATATTTGGTGGCCTAACACATGCCGTTAACAGTATTTGGGAGTTAGGCAACCTAGGGTTATTAACGGCATGTGTTAGGCCACCAAAAGTTATTCGCAGCATGGGTTAGGCCACTATATATTCTTCACAGGATGTGTTAGACCACCATATATTATTTATGGCATATATTAGGCCACCATATATTATTCGCGGCATGTGTTAGGCTACCAAATATTCTTTGCAGCATGTAATAGGCCATAAATATTCTTCGAGGCATATAATAGGCCAAAAAATATTATGCGCAGCATGTAATAGGCCACAAAATATCCTTCGCAACATGTAATGGGTCACAAAATATACTTCACAACAGGCATTAGGCCATAAATATTCTTCGCAACATGTAATGGGCCACAAAATATACTTCGCAACATGTAATAGGCCATAAAATGTTCTTCGCAACATGTAATAGGCCATAAATATTCTTTGCAACATGTAATAAGCCACAAAATATACTTCGCAACATGTAATAGGCCATAAAATGTTCTTCGCAACATGTAATAGGCCATTAAATGTTCTTCGCAACATGTAATAGGCCACAAAATATACTTCGCAACATGGAATAGGCCACAAAATATACTTCGCAACATGTAATAGGCAACAAAATATACTATGCAACATGTAATAGGCCACAAAATATACTTCGCAACATGTAATAGGCAACAAAATATACTTCGCAACATGTAATAGGCCACAAAATATACTTCGCAACATGGCCATGACAGAAACGTCTCCAGGCTAATTTGTCAAGACATGCCTCCTTTGCCCGTGCCACAATGCCCCTTCCACTTAGTTTTTCTTCAATATATGTCCCCACTTTATTTTCCCATACCATAGGTGGTCTTCCACTACAAGCTGTTCCACTCACCTGACTCCCATATATCTTTCTTGGCATTCTGTCTTCATCCATTCTCTGAACATGACCATATCACCTCAAAGTACTTCTCTTTATCCACTCAACCACTCCACAAGCAATGCCTAAAGCTTGCTCTTCCATTCCAAAGGGCTCATGCACTTTCCTATTACTTGGCCCATCTAGCCTATTCACACCAGCTGCCATTCTGAAAAAGCTCATCTCCACAGCTCTCAGTTTGGAGAGGTCCTCATCACTTTCTGTCCATGTCTCACTTCCATACGAGAGTGTTGGGAGCAGCACACTGTTTCTCAGTGACTTTTTAACTTCCTGACTAACCATTCTTCCTTTGAGAATACTATCAAGTTCTCCAATCACCTTTCTCCCTTGCATTTTTCTCTTTTATCTCAATCTCCATTTTACCATATTTGCATAGTACAGCTCCCAAATACTTGAAGCTTTCAAACTCTTTCAGTACTTAATTTTTAATTTTTATTTTACAACTTTTCTCATGTGCTTTTTTAATTCTATATTTTGCCTTAAAATCTATGGTTTCATGCATTCTTCTCTCAAACACCATTACCTTACATTTCCCTACATTGACCTTTAGAGATCCAAGAAATTAATTTGTTACATTCTGTCGATAGCTTTTACTTTTCCTGACCTCATTACTAAAGTATAAATAAATCTAAAACACAATTCATCCACCTTTCCCATCAAATACTGTGAAAGTCCTTTATTGTTCTTTTAAAAGGTAAATACAGATCACCCTCATCATTGCAGGTAGGGCCATAGTTTTCTGGCATTATGGTTCTACAAATCATGATTCCATTTCATTAAACACGGTTTCTAAAGGATCCCCACCCCTCAACCTTATATTGATCTATTATAACTTGACAGTATTGCTCACAGGTGCCAATATGATTATAACCGCTAGGTTATTGAGGCACAATTGTCATAGTTATGAAACCATTCACAGCATTAAGCACTGGAACGTAGACATGTGTAGGCCTACATACTTCTAATGTCAAGTAAAGTAAGAGCATTCCCCAAATATTAGATGATAATGAATCAAGCTTGGTAGCTTTGAAAGTCTCCCATTGCACAAGGATAATAAGAAAAAGTATAACAACTATTTTAAATATATTTATTTTGAATTTGTATAGCTAATGTACACATTAGTAGCCTAATATTTACCTTTTTAGTCTCTTTTTTTTTTTTTTTTTTTTTTTTTTTTCCCAGCTGATAGTACATTGGCATGTCCCTATCTGGATTATTTGGGTATCATGAATCTTTTGAAGTGAAATTTTGTATTAATAAAAACCTGGCCTTTTTATGACGTACAGAGTATTTTTATATTTTTACAATAACTATCGAGAAATCAGTTATTAAGTGATTCAATTTACCATCAGCTGAAATACATATTATACACAAATACATACATACACAAATACATATTATACACAAATACATACATACACAAATTTAAAGACAGAGTGCTCCAGGCAACCCTGTTAAGAGCTGTTCCACTTGTCTCCTCCTTTCCATCCACACTTTTAATACCAGGATCTTTACCCTTTTTTTCTACTATGCTAAGTACAGTAGATTATAATATCAAATTGATGCAAAAATATTCATACACGAGTGTGAATAGGAATCTTGGCCAAGGTTGGCAGTATGGTACGGTACGGAAATTGTACAAAATAGAATAATGGTACAGTATTTACCTTATGGTAGCCTACTGTACTTAGCATAGTAGAAGAAAAAAGTAAAGATCCTGGTATTAAAAGTGTGGATGGAAAGGAGGCTTATGAACAATACAATTGAGAATTAGAAGTATATTGAAGAAAAACATGTTGTAGCACGGGCAAAGGAAGCATGTCTTGACAAAGTAGCCTGGAGGTGTTTCTGCGGCGACTTCCCAGGGGAAAGCAAGGCGTCAATTATGATGATAATTATGATGATGATGATGATAAGCACCACATAATTTAGCACCAGTAATACTGTTAATTAGCACCACAGATTTGGATATCTGTAATTATGATTTTAAAAATGGGGATTTTAACAGTACAATTAAGAATTGGAAGCACTCCAAAATATATAATAAGATGATAATACTGCATATTTAACAGTATTAATTAATAAAATATACACACAAATTATAAATTTGAAAAGATATTAGCAAAATGCATAGAGCACTCACAAACGATAGTACTATTAGGTATGGTAAGTACAGTTTACCGCACATATTCCATTTCTCAACCATTATAGTACTATCGAGTAAGTTTTGTTTGCCGCACATATTCCATTTCTCAACCATTCTAGCAAATTGTAACTTGGCAGCGCCGAACCCCCCTCCCTCATTCCACCTCCTACCAATAGGGGAAGTTAGGTCTACCAATAGTGGAAGTTAGGAGGTGGAGCGAGGGAGGGAGGGAGGTTGGGGAAGTGGGTGCAGCTTTGCCAAATCACGACCCCAACGGAATAGAATATATGCGGCAAACTGTACCTGTGAGCATAGTATGAACACATGACCCCTACCAACTGCTACCCTTCAAATAACCTACATTTATACTACAAATAATATAGGGATATCACAAAGGCAAGCAATTGATACTAGAAAAAGTGAAAAGATACATTATAATAAAGTAGAATATCTGTACTGTAATTGCAAAATATGAAGTAGCAACAACAGATATAATAATAGTCCCCCTATATAAGGGCAAAGGGGAAAGAGGAGTGTGTGGTAACCACCGAGGAATATGTCTTCTAAGCGTAGTAGGGAAGGTATACAGTAGGGTAGTGATTGGGAGAGTGAGAGTGAGAACAGAGAAATGGATAGGCGATGAGCAGGGAGGTTTTAGGAAGGGAAGAGGATGTGTAGATCAGATTTTTACCCTGAATTGTGTTGTGGAGAAGTATCTGGAGAAGAAACAAAAGGTGTATGTTGCCTTTATGGACTTGGAGAAGGCCTATGACAGAGTGGATAGAGAAGGTTTGTGGAAAGTACTAAGAATATACGGAGTAGAGGGCAAGTTGCTGAAAGCAGTGAAGAGCATGTATGAGGGTGCAAAGGCGGCAGTACGTGTGGAGAGTGAGCAGAGCGAGTTCTTTGACCTGAATGTTGGTTTGAAACAGGGGTGTGTGATGTCCCCGTGGTTGTTTACTGTATATATGGATGGAGTCATGAAAGAAATAATATCAAGAGCAGTGGATGTTGGTGTATCGCTGAAAAGGGAGGGAATTGAGTGGAAGCTACCTATACTGCTGTTTGCGGATGATACAGTTCTGATGAGTGATAATGAATGGGAGTTGCAGGGTCTGGTAAATGAGTTTGGAACAGTGTGCGAAAAACGGAATTTGAAGGGAAATACGGGGAAGAGCAAGGTTATGGTCTTCGAAAGGGGTGAAGTCACAGAGTGTGAGGTGAAGCTGAACGGTCAGGCTATGGAGATCGTCAACTCTTTTAAGTATCTGGGCAGTGTGTTGAGTAAAGATGGGACTATGGATGAAGAAGTGCGGGAGAGGGTACAACAGGGAACGCTAAAAGCAGTAACAAGAAATAGGGTGGTCAGTATGGAAGTGAAGAAGTCCTTGCATGACAGTGTGGTAATCCCGACACTGACTTATGGAAGCGAAGCATGGACGTTGGTTGAGAGACTCGGACCAAGAGTGAGAGCAGTGGAAATGAATTACTTAAGGAGTGCGTGAGGAGTTACATGGAGGGATAGACAGACTAATGAGGAAGTAAGAAGGAGGTGTGGTGTGGAGGTAGATGTGCTGGAAAGTGTGAAAAGGAACAACTTGAGATGGTTCGGCCATAAGGAACGTATGGAAAGCGAGAGAATGACTAAGAGGGTGTACGAGAGCGAGGTAGAGGGACAGAGAGGGAGAGGTAGACCGAATATGAGGTGGAAGGATGGAGTGAGGAAGTACATGAACGAGGGCGGTGGTGGTTGGGGGAGGGGCGTCGACTGACTGGGGACAGAGGTGCATGGGGGCGGTTCGTTCGTGGCCACCCCTTCGGGGATCACGGCGTCAGGCAATAAATAGATAAATAGAACAACAGATATACATACTGTAGAGTATTCTTTTAACAAGAACAATGAAAAAAAATAACAATAGAGGTAGATAAACATTCAATATATAAAGACAAACAGTAAGCAGAGGTTATACAAGAAACTTCAAGTTACAAATACTTGATTATAATTATTGATATCAAATTAAAGACTAGTCACAATAATTGACCTTAAAAAGATTACATTTATGCAACAATTTACTTAATAGTAGGCTACAACTACTCACAAACGATAGTACTATCGGGTAGGTATAGTTTGCCGCACATAATCCATTTCTCAACCATTCCAGCAAATTGTAACTTGGCAGCGCCGCACCCACTTCCCCAACCTCCCTCCCTCATTCCACCTCCTACCAATAGTGGAAGTTAGGAGATGGAGTGAGGGAGGGAGGTTGGGGAAGTGGGTGCAGCTCTGCCAAATCACGACCCCAACGGAATAGAATATGTGCGGCAAACTGTACCTGTGAGCATAGTATGAACACATGACCCCTACCAACTGCTACCCTTCAAATAACCTACATTTATACTACAAATAATAGAGGATATCACAAAGGCAAGCAATTGATACTAGAAAAAGTGAATAGATACATTATAATGGATAGTGAGAGGGTTAATGGCCACTGCCATGTGACTTTCCATTTGCAACATTTTGTTTAATATTTTGAGCCAGGTTGCGAGGTCGTTTTCTTTGCGAGGGTGTTATCGCATTAGGCCGCCTTCCTTTACAGAGGGAGGCTGCTCCTCTAGGACTGCCAATGCTCCTTCTTGATATAGTTGCTGGCTGGCATGGAATTTTACCACGACCAGCTCCACCTGTTCTTAATGATGAACCAGCAGTGTGCAGCAAACTGTTAAGCTGATTACTTGATCTTACAGCCTTTACACGTTGGAGAAACTTGTTGATAGCAGCATCTGTTGACTCATCACCAAAACAGCTTGCTACTTCTACCAGTGCATCTGCCAAAGTACGAGAACTAGCTTTTATAGTATTCTTTACCCTGGCAGAAGTTTCTCGGGCATTTTGATCATTAGGTGGAGCCTGAATGTTAGGGATATTTTCCTCAAAATCATCGAAGTCAGGATCTTCAATTGCCTCCATAGGGATATTTTCCTTAAAATCTTCGAAGTCAGGATCTTCGATTGCCACCATAGGTTCATCCTGATTTTCTATTTTTATATTGACTTCCATCTCCAAGCTCTCTGGCCCATTAAGTGGTTTGAAAAATTCCTCCCCAGGGGTGTTGGCTTCACCAAGAGCCAGTGCAGCCAACCAACGACGACTTTCACTATTTATTACCAACATTTGAGGCACAACCGTCATGCTGTGCTCGGCACACACAATCTGGTGTTTGCAGATTGCACCATTCTCACCCTTGGGACATGAGCACATTCCAATGGCGAGGTCTACACAGTACACCTTTGCTTCTTCAGTCTGGCTCTGCACTTGA
The DNA here is from genome assembly GCA_037953745.1 of Lithodes maja. Lineage (NCBI taxonomy): Eukaryota > Metazoa > Arthropoda > Malacostraca > Decapoda > Lithodidae > Lithodes > Lithodes maja. Next base: position 92,617 of record JBAKBP010007406.1, on the reverse strand, counting down.
AATTTCCCTGCACCAAGCGAATTTACTGCTTCCATTGGTATTGTAACCACACTTACTGGCTTGACACGCCGTCGATTAAGTGCTACATCAACCAACCGTTGACTCATATATTGGTCAAATATTTCGACCATGAATACAATCAGTTGTGATGTATTGTAGGCTTTGCACCTGAAAAACAAAATATATATATTAGTATAATTTGTACTTCTACAGTATATACAAATTTTCTGCAGGAACATGGGCACAAATTATATTCCTAGAGATACACAAACCCTGGCACCTGTTTTAGATAATCTATCAGTGTGGTACCCCGGTATATATCTGCAATAGCATCTATCAGTCTAGAACCTGCAATAACTTAAGATTTGTTATATATACCTGTGTATATATATATTTTTAGTACGGTATGGCACTGTGCAGTAGAACCTTGCTAACCAGGGGAACCCTCTTCAATGAGTCTGAACAATTCTGGATCTGTTAAAAGTCTAAACTTTCAACTCTGACTACCGAAAAAGTCTTTAAGTCTGAGTAATATAGCCCGGATCTTACATTTCCAGACTATAATACTCAGACCAGATCTCATATTTTCACGCATCGATTCACTAGCATTCTCCATTTATTCCTATTTATTATATACTGTACCTACATTTATAGTACAAATAAATTAAGGATATCACAAAGGCAAGCAATTGATACAATCAAAAGTGAATAGATAAAATAAAATTAAGTCTAATAATTGCAAAATATGAAGAAGCAACAACAGATTTAAACTAAGAGTACTCTTTTAACAATGCATTATAAACAAAAATCAACAATAATAATATAAGTATATAAACAATCATTAAATACCGACAAACAGTAAGCAGAGGCTATACGAGAGGTTTCCTAGAATATTCCTTACCTACTGAGGACGATATCCTTGATGATGGCCATTGTGGATTCGCAGAAGTTGTTGGTATGGTGCCCTCGAAGCATTGCACCGGCTCGAAAAGCAATGGCCCACTCTTCCTTCCGCTGTACCAGTGACGTTAGGTAGCTGAAATTGTAAAGTATATTTTACTATATTTTACGGAAAGTGAAAAGAGGGAAGTCAGAGAGATGGAATGTGTGTAATGGATGAACACTGTAATATGTGGAGATCCGGACAATACTATCCTGATTCAGCTTGCAGATTTTGAAAGCATAACATAAACTGATTGTCTTTTGTTTTGAGAAAATCAGGTTACCAATGTATACAAATTATCTCCCTTGAAAATCAGGTTGCCAATGTATACAAATTATCTCCCTTTCATGAATGTTTATAATTACTAATATCATAAGAATGTTTGGCATTATATTATTATATTTTGTTGTTTCTTTTCAGGCTTTGTTTCAAGTCGGCCATCCCCAGCTATGGGGTATGTGCCCGAGTATATAGGCTACAGTACATGCATACAGTACTACCTAACTGTCTTGATCTTCCAAAACAATATGTTAAATAGTCCCCCTACTTTACATTTAATTCCTTCCATACCAAACTATATTTCCATACTATTACCTTATGAAATTGGAGTATTTCTTCGCAAGTGGATTATCCTGCAGCCCACTCCACTCTTCCTCAAACACTGTTTTGGACCCTGCATAAACAAGGGCCTTAGCTGCAGTCATAAGTTCTTGACGATCGTGCTTTTGGATAGCATGCTTAGCATCCAAAAGCCATCGCCACACTTGTTGCAGAAGATGGAAGATGCAGAGGAAGAGCTGTGCTGATGGCCAGGTAGCTGCCAGGGCCTTCCTTTCTGCATCACAGTTATCCGTCATGAATGACTGTGGTGCTCCTCTGCCAAAGAAGGCACTCTCACCTAGAGCTTTCTTGATCATGCCAAAGCCTTGTGTGGAGAAAAAATTACAATAAATATCGGTACAGTATTAGTTTTTGGTGTATGTCTAGTATATTATTAAGTTTTTACCATCACGCACTCCCTGCTCAAGAGCTGAGATAGGGTGGGTGCCCTGATGATCAGGGACTTCAGTGAATAGTTGCCACAGATTGCTAGACCGCGCCATGCACCAACAGCACTTGCGTATGCCAATAACACACACAGGACTCACATGGGAGTTATTATAAGCAGATGATCTAGTTCTTATCGCAGATAGTGCGCAGGAAGCAGAGGTAAACTTCAAAAGATAGAGGGAGGGTATGGCAAACAAGGGTCTAAGAGATGACCTATACCTCGGAGACGTTGCCGGTTAAAGCGGAGGATATCAATAGAATGGAATGGAATGAGAAGAGATTGGTGAAATGGATATATGGGGTTAACCTCAGGGACGGGGTATCGAGCGAGGTATTAAGTGAAGTAATGCGCATGAGCCGACTTGATTGGTTTGGACACGAGGAGAAAATGGATGATGAGAACTGGATGAAGATATTACTGTGAACGTGGGGGGAGCTGCGTGTAGGGAATGACGTGGGATCAGGTATTCCTGCCGATTTAAAAATAAAGAACTTGACAAGGGAGGTAGCCCTTGACAGGGCTGCCTGGAAAGCCATCATGTAGGATGTGAGACTGTAACCACATTCTCTGTGGACAAAACGTTCTTTAAATTTGTATGTTTGTATGTATGTACAATTGTTCATATATGTATATAGGATATATGTGTACAGTATAGGCCTATATATATACCGGTAGCCATTTGAAGGGTGAGCAGAAATTTATACCCGGGCAAACAAAACATGATACGTTACTGAAATAATATTTGGGATGGACATAAATGCCAAATACTCAATATCAGCTAAGGAGATCAATACTGTATAATTTTAATTAACCCCTCCACCCCACACCACCCATACAAAAAGATAATGAGCAAGATTAAAGTAATAAAGGAAGTTTGGTCAAGAAAAACAGCTAAGTATTTTGAACTAGTCGTCAGTAAATACAGTACGGTAGATAGACAGTGAGATCAATTAAGATTATGTAGGAACAAAAATTATAGGATAAAAAAATATAGTCAAATTCAGTGGCAGCTTGCCGAGGTGCTCTGAGGAGAAAACTTGTCAGTGGAACACAGGTAAATACAGCACATATGTGTTACGGCTGGATCGGCAATACATATTCGGGATTCTTGATCGTAGGACAGAAATGGCTTATGTGACAACGACACGCTCGATTCCAGTCCCAAATACTATATGCTCCAGACAACAAAAGCACCAACGCCCTACAGAGTTATCGTCTATGGTAACGAGGTACCTTAACTCGGCGAAAGTGTACAACAGGGGTAGGCTATGAGGCTAAACTCCCTCAGACATTTATAGGTTACGTTATTACTAAAGAAATGCAATACTCAAGAAACTACGTTAATATTAAGCCTCTAATAATGTAGAATAGAAGCAGGCTAAAGGTATGACAGTGAAATACTAAATGACAAATGTACACGCCTACTTGAAAGCGCGTGCACTAGAATAACTGTCCCCTACTAACATGCACTAGCATGTAGCATACAAGATGTTCATGATCCAGTAGATACCTAATAATACACATGGAAGGAACATAAATAGTAGTCACTTATTATAATAATGAATCTATACTTGGAATAACTAAAAGGTTGCAGGCAACAGTACTGCGCCGGTAGCCTACTACCGCATAGGCTACTTCGCTTCTGTCACTCTGTCTCCCCTCTGAGTCCGTATGCGCCCTACGCAACAGAACTCCGGACACAGCAGCAAAACGACAGTGCAGTTAATTGATACATGAAAGTATTAATAGTGTTGTCTTGTGTGTGAGTAATGTGTATTGTAAAGTGTAACATACATATACTTAAAGAGAGCTGCAATGCATAGTAAAATAAAGATATAACCCACTCATCATCTCCATGTGTTCTAGCTAGCAGGCCAAGTCACAGGAACAATGAGTCCCAGCACCGAAAGCGAGAACCCAGGAAAAGACTGCAGAGAACACAAGGACAGATAAATTACGTTACTCTACTATACCGGCACTACGAGCGAGCTGTAGTCTCTGGTACTACACTCGCTCCTGGCTCGGTAGGCAAATCAAGGCTAAGTCCTCGCCCCTCTACAGACAACTCCTGGGCATGGTCGGGCTCTTACACATGGCACTAGTCTAGTCACAAATTGGATGATGAGCTGGGCATATAACTCGTGAACATGTAGAACGTTCACCAACTATCCTCATCAAGAAGATCGCTGTTCACATTAACCCCTTAAATCTAATACATGTAAATATATGCTTGTCCTAAGAGTAATACGAGAGGTGAGTGCTGAAACTCCTTTAGGACCTCAAGGGAAGGTTATGCATTTAAATAGAGAGAAGAATGAAATGAGAGTAATGTCGTCAGAGAGAAAGAGTGCAACCGTGAGAAGTTGGGAGAGAGGGCAAGGGATGTTAGAATCTCAAAGGTTCTAGGCAACCTGATCATGGAACACACAGCGAGCCTCCAGGCAATGTGCAGTACGACAACATGGGCAGCCCAGGCAGCATAGGCAGGCGGCAATGGACTACCAACCCTGTCGCGCCCAGCTATAAGCGCAAGGCTGCCAACCAGTCCATACGTCTGGCAACCACCCCCCCGGCAGCGTGGCGCATTGCTACCCTCTCGCTCTGAAGCCTAACTCACTCTCTCTCTCTCTGAACTCCCATTGTCTTATCTATCAACTTCTCTATTGATACTACATATTAAATGGAAGGTCTCGACATGGCTTAAAACAAAACCCACCACTGGTTAGCACATGACGAGACCTTTGCAGAGATACAAAGAACATAGTTATACGTTGTCACACTCAATATAGGCAGCCAGCACGGTACAGTGGTACGGGCGGTACAGTGGAGTACCAAGGAGTACAATCAGGTTGCGTTGCCACGCACTGGGTGCGTCACAGCCCCCCCAAGATTTTAGATAATCGACCTTAGAAGCATTATCAAAATCTGACAGGCAACCAACCGACCTGCTACCCTTAGCTGCCACTAATTGCAAAAGGTGCACAACAACTGAAGTGTGAATTATACATAAAACACAATATCGCATGCATCATGCTACAACAATAAAGACTTACAAAACTAAAAAAAAAAATTCTCGTTTATTTTATTGTTTTATAATCTTTTTGGACGGCGTTATGATAGCCTAATTTTACTCCTGCTCAACCCACACACCGTGCACGACTATCCTGGATCATCAACCCTTGATAGACAATCTGCTATCACGTTCTCACTCCCGGCAATATGCTGAATGTTGAGATTATACTCTTGGAGCATTAGGGACCACCTGGTCAACCGCATATTCCGATTGTGAAACTGATTTAGGAATTTCAAGGGATGATGGTCCGTATAAATCGTCACTACCGGGCCGTAGGCTGGAACATAAACTTCGAAATGTTTGAGCGACAAAACGATAGCAAGAAGCTCCTTCTCTATAGTCGAGTAATTCCTTTGTGCCGAATTAAACTTGCGAGAAAAGAAGCTCACTGGGTGTTCCAAGCCCTCGGAATCAGTCTGCAGTAACACTGCCCCGGCACCCACACCGCTGGCATCAGTCGCCAGCTGAAAACTCCTGGAGAAGTCTGGGGCTCTCAAAATCGGATGTGTACACAGCAGGTGCTTGACTAGGTCGAAAGCCCTCTGACACTCCGCAGCCCAACAGAACTTCACTGACTTCGACAGTAGATCAGTTAACGGTGCTAAGACAGTAGAGTATCCCCGGATGAAGCGCCTATAATAGCCTATCATACCTAGGAACCGCATGACCTGGCGCTTAGTGGTGGGCCTGGGAAACATATTGATAGCCTGTATCTTGCTCAGGGGGGGGCACACCCGGCCTAACCCGACCACGAAGCCAAGATACTGCACAGTAGCCTTTACAAACTCGCACTTCCTCAGGTTCACCACCAGCCCACCATCGTGCAACTTCCCAAACAGGGTCTCTAAGTGCCTTAGGTGATTTTCAAAATCGTCATCATACACTATCACGTCATCAAGGTAGACCGTGCAGTTAGGGATTTCGTCACAAATATCGTTCATCAGGTTCTGAAACGTGGCAGGTGCGTTCTTAAGCCCATAAGGCATTACGTTACATTGGTAGGTCTTGCCATCTACCACAAAACCACAAACTTGCTTAGCTCGGTCCGACAGGGGTACTTGCCAGTAGCCTTTTACAAGATCAATTTTAGTAAGGTACTTTGCATTCCCTATCTTGTCCACGCTGTCGTCAACTCGAGGCAAAGGGTAAGGGTTGGTAGTGGTCAAGCCATTTAGCCTACGAAAATCTATGCAGAACCGCACCTTGCCGTCAGGTTTTGGCTGCAACGTGACGGGTGATGTCCACTTCACATAACCTTCAGTGATCATCCCTCTCTCAACCATGTACTTTAACTCCTCCCGTAAAGCTGGCAACTTTACCGGGGGCACACGGTAGGGCACTGACTTGAAGGGCACATTATCACCGACATCCACGTCGTGCGTTACCTGAGTAGTGAGACCTGGGTGTTCGGCGAAAACAGAGGGGTATGACCTGAACAGGCCTAGGACAGCAGCACCCTGGTGCTCAGGCAGGTGACTTACAGCTTGCCTAGCCTCTTGTTCAGTATTCCCCGCCCACTGTTCCGCGGAAATGACACAGTCCCAGCTATCCTCCTCAGCAGCATGACTGTCCCCACCTCCTTCTCCACCCTGGCCGCTGCAGGCCAGCACAGGGACAGTGAGAGGCTCTGAGGGGCATCTCACATACTCTTTCATGAGGTTAACATGACATAACTGATGTTTTTTTCTACGGTCAGGTGTTGCAACGAGATAATCAAGGTCGGACAGTTTCTTAGCCACCACATACGGCCCAATAAACTTGGCAGAAAGGGGGTGTCCAGGCAAAGGTAAAAGCAACATTACCTCCTGACCCACCGAAAACTCCCGAAGCTTCACCTTGGCGTCATACTGGTGCTTCATGACCGCCTGTGCATTAACCAAGTTATTACCTGCCGCTGCCATGCAACCTATAAGTCTCGCCCGGCTCTCAAGGATATATTTAAGTACAGACCCCGGCTTCTCTTCGCCCTCCCAGATCTCTTTCACCATACTTAAAGGTCCTCTCACATTATGGCCAAAGACTAGTTGATTTGGACTGAACCCCAGGCTCTCTCCTGGGACTTCACGTGCAGCGAACAGAACATACGGCAGACCCAAATCCCAATCAGTGTCATGTTCTGCACAGTATCAGCGTAGCATACTCTTCAGGGTCGAGTGCCACCGCTCCAAGACTCCCTGACTCTCGGGATGGTAGGCTGACGACACTACAGAACATATACCGTGCAACTGAAGGGTTTGCTTGAACAATTTGGATGTAAAATTGCTCCCCTGGTCTGACTGCACCTCACGTGGAAATCCATAACGGGAACAGAACAATAATAAGTTTTTAACAACTGCCTTTGCCGAGCCGTTTCTCATGGGGTATGCGTCCGGGTATCTCGTAGCCACATCCATGATTGTCAACAGGAATTTATTGCCACTACTAGTAGGCGGGAAAGGGCCAACCAAATCTACTACAACTTTGCTGAACGGAGGCCCGGTGACAGGTATGGGAAACAAAGGTGCCTTCGGGATGGTCTGGTTAGGCTTCCCCGTTGTCTGGCAGGTCGCACACCCAGCCACCCATGCACAGACATCAGCCTTGACCCCAGGCCACCAGAAAAACCTGCCCAATGCCGCCAATGTTTTTGTTACCCCCAAATGACCCGCCACCGGCACATCATGCGCCAGACACAATAAGGACTCTCTATACTTATTTGGAACAACCACCTGGTCTACTACCCTCGCACCGCCCTCCCACTTCGATTTGGGGTCTAGAAATCTGCGGTACAATATCCTGTTGAGCCTAAAGAAATCTCCCGGCTTCGCATCCCCATCTTCCTCCAACTCTATGGCACCATTGCTATAACGAGCTAGGCTAGCGTCTTGCAGCTGCTGCTCACTAATGTCCCTGGGCGTCAATGCATCAAGATGGTTTTGTAATAAGACATTACCCCGGCTAGTAGGCTCTACTGCCTTAGTGGCTCTCGCTACAGCTCTTGCCTCACGCGAAGTCTTACCCAACTCTGCCTTGTTACACACCATATCTGGGCCAGAGTCAACTCCCGTGTTTATTATAGGTCCAAGTACCGAATCACCGAGAAGTGCAGCAGAATCAATGTCCCTTTTCCTGCCCTTAGCAACCTTCTCCTGATCCTTCCTCCACTGTCCCCGAGGTTGAGTGCTAGGCTGTGCAGGAGCCGCAGAGCGAGATCGGGTTACCACACAGGCCATCTCATCCTGTTGGCACCTCCCAACCCATTCCCGATTCTCACCATCCACGCCGGCCGCCCTCTCGGCAACGACTAAGGGTGGAGTCCCGGAAGTGGGCACCGCAAAGTCGTTGCCGAGAAGAAGGTCGACGCCCTCAACTGGCAAACACTCAACGATCCCTACATCCAGCTCCCTGCACACCTCTCCCACTCTCAACTCCAACCTCACAAGTGGGTATGACCTCGTAGCATTTATACCCTGCACCACAACAACTCTGGCCGCATTTATCGGTTTCCCTGTGAAGTTCCTCAACAAAGTTTGCGAAGCCCCCGTATCCCTCAGCAAGTCAACCCTCCGTAGTTCACTCCCCCAGCTCACAAACCCGTGTCCCCGATGGTTACAGAAAGTGTCCCGGACAGGTGTCGAGCCTTCCGTACGCTTCTTTACCGCGTGTGCCTCAGCTGCTGACAACCTACCCCGGGCAGTTGCTGCAGCCTTCAGAGACACACCGATACTGTGAACCAATGACACCGGCTTAGCGGGAGTGTTACTAGGGCACTCACGTGAATAATGGCCTAGCTTCTGACATTTGTAACATTTCACATCCCCAATGGGCTTCTTCCCTTGTGCGGGCGAAGAAGGGGCCTGACCTTTAGTAAACGGGAGAGGCTTGTGTTTGTAGGTGTTATTAGGTGCAATGCTTTTAGTGTGGTTATGTGTGTCATAGGATTTGTTATTATCGAAAACTCTGGTGGGTGGGGTATAGCGCCCCTTCTGCCCTGACTCAGCCCTCTGAGCGGCACCGCAACCACGAATCAATGATAATCTGAAGTCTGCCATCTTGGCAGCCTCCTCTACTGTCTTGGGACATTTTTCCTTAATGTTCAGCGTTAGATCGGTTCCAGTACATTTGTAAAACTGTTCCAGATAGAAAAGTTGCTTAATTTCCTCAGCCGACTCTGCGTGCTCGGACCGAAACCAGTTATTACATGCATCTGTTAAGTCCCGTGCGTGCTCCATAAAACTGACGTCGCTCTTCTTATTCACGCCACGGAACTTCAATCTATAAGTTTCGGGTTGCAGTTCGTAGGCCCGGAGCACAGCCTCCTTCACCAGTCCATACACGACACTCTCGTCCAGTGACAGTGCATCGTAGGCTTTCAACCCCTTACCCACTAGACGTGATGAAACTAATGCTGCCCATTTAACCTCCGGCCAGTCATACTCACGACACTTCTTTTCGAAACGAGCAAAAAACTCAGTCACTGCTGTCTCATCAAATGCGGGTACTAACTTAATTAAATGCGAAAGTGAGTCTGTAACCCGGTGCCCACCACCGAGATGACGCCCCGTGGTCTCTACTCTAGACTTCTCGACATCCATTTCAGCCTGGTACCTGGTTGCATCCTGATTGGCTTGGATTCTAGCAACCTCTATGCGTTCTATACTAGACTGTTGACTCTCTTGCAACTTAAGCTTAGCTAGTTCTAGCTGAAATAACATCTCAGGAGACAGGCCTGGGGGGGGAGAGCACAAAATGGGGGATCCACACCGAGACGTGTTTACGGGTAAGCCAGCTTGCCATTGAGAACCCTCCTGCTGCATCGTGCTAAGAATCGCTGGCTGAGGGCCCAGCTCAGGGGTAGAGTGGAATGGAGGCTTGGAGGGAACCCCCCAAGACCCCACTCCACCCACCGCCCCATCGCCATCACCCAACAAACATGCCACCAAATTCTTCTTGGGCCAACTGTCAGGACAGTCCCGCCCCAAAACCGTGGCTAAACAGCGAAGACCGTAACAATCAATAGCCTGCAGGCGCTGTTCGGTCAAAGGTGTCTGCAAAAATGCCCGGGCATCCCTCTCTCCACTTATAACACTCCCCTCCCTAAATATCTGTTGTACTTGCTGGTCACTAGGCTGTACCGTGTTATCCTCCCCCGTAAATGATGAGTCATTAGACATAGTGCTGGTTATACAATTGCTGTTCATAAAAAAAAAGAAGTGCTTATTACTAATTGCAGTCTCGACTCACAAAATGTTAAAGATGCTTGAATGACTCTACTCTAGACACCCCCAACGAAACAATCTGCAAGTCCACCAATACAATAATGACACAATAAAAATTCCTCCAATATGCAAGAAAATTCTAGCCAGCTCTACTAGGTAGCATAGAATAGTTCTCCAAAAAACATGTGATAGGATACTACTGAATCTTGTGCAAGGTCGCCATTTTGTTACGGCTGGATCGGCAATACATATTCGGGATTCTTGATCGTAGGACAGAAATGGCTTATGTGACAACGACACGCTCGATTCCAGTCCCAAATACTATATGCTCCAGACAACAAAAGCACCAACGCCCTACAGAGTTATCGTCTATGGTAACGAGGTACCTTAACTCGGCGAAAGTGTACAACAGGGGTAGGCTATGAGGCTAAACTCCCTCAGACATTTATAGGTTACGTTATTACTAAAGAAATGCAATACTCAAGAAACTACGTTAATATTAAGCCTCTAATAATGTAGAATAGAAGCAGGCTAAAGGTATGACAGTGAAATGCTAAATGACAAATGTACACGCCTACTTGAAAGCGCGTGCACTAGAATAACTGTCCCCTACTAACATGCACTAGCATGTAGCATACAAGATGTTCATGATCCAGTAGATACCTAATAATACACATGGAAGGAACATAAATAGTAGTCACTTATTATAATAATGAATCTATACTTGGAATAACTAAAAGGTTGCAGGCAACAGTACTGCGCCGGTAGCCTACTACCGCATAGGCTACTTCGCTTCTCTCACTCTGTCTCCCCTCTGAGTCCGTATGCGCCCTACGCAACAGAACTCCGGACACAGCAGCAAAACGACAGTGCAGTTAATTGATACATGAAAGTATTAATAGTGTTGTCTTGTGTGTGAGTAATGTGTATTTTAAAGTGTTACATACATATACTTAAAGAGAGCTGCAATGCATAGTAAAATAAAGATATAACCCACTCATCATCCCCATGTGTTCTAGCTAGCAGGCCAAGTCACAGGAACAATGAGTCCCAGCACCGAAAGCGAGAACCCAGGAAAAGACTGCAGAGAACACAAGGACAGATAAATTACGTTACTCTACTATACCGGCACTACGAGCGAGCTGTAGTCTCTGGTACTACACTCGCTCCTGGCTCGGTAGGCAAATCAAGGCTAAGTCCTCGCCCCTCTACAGACAACTCCTGGGCATGGTCGGGCTCTTACACATGGCACTAGTCTAGTCACAAATTGGATGATGAGCTGGGCATATAACTCGTGAACATGTAGAACGTTCACCAACTATCCTCATCAAGAAGATCGCTGTTCACATTAACCCCTTAAATCTAATACATGTAAATATATGCTTGTCCTAAGAGTAATACGAGAGGTGAGTGCTGAAACTCCTTTAGGACCTCAAGGGAAGGTTATGCATTTAAATAGAGAGAAGAATGAAATGAGAGTAATGTCGTCAGAGAGAAAGAGTGCAACCGTGAGAAGTTGGGAGAGAGGGCAAGGGATGTTAGAATCTCAAAGGTTCTAGGCAACCTGATCATGGAACACACAGCGAGCCTCCAGGCAATGTGCAGTACGACAACATGGGCAGCCCAGGCAGCATAGGCAGGCGGCAATGGACTACCAACCCTGTCGCGCCCAGCTATAAGCGCAAGGCTGCCAACCAGTCCATACGTCTGGCAACCACCCCCCCGGCAGCGTGGCGCATTGCTACCCTCTCGCTCTGAAGCCTAACTCACTCTCTCTCTCTGAACTCCCATTGTCTTATCTATCAACTTCTCTATTGATACTACATATTAAATGGAAGGTCTCGACATGGCTTAAAACAAAACCCACCACTGGTTAGCACATGACGAGACCTTTGCAGAGATACAAAGAACATAGTTATACGTTGTCACACTCAATATAGGCAGCCAGCACGGTACAGTGGTACGGGCGGTACAGTGGAGTACCAAGGAGTACAATCAGGTTGCGTTGCCACGCACTGGGTGCGTCACATATGTTAGCTTACCTTTTGTCAGCATTACTCCATCCTGAGAGGATGTAAACAATATTGCTAGAGGTACTGCTCCAGCTGGTCCTGCGCAGAGAAAGGGAATGACCGCAGTATTCGGCTGATCCACACAGCATGTTGCGTCCACGAATACTACTTCTCCGGCTTCTCTCGGCTCCTTGTGGGCTCTCCTCATGAATGGGGTTATGAGCACAACACAAAAGCCATGATCATCATGATCTATCTCCAATGTGATTTGGGAATTATCTTTGGCATATTTTTGAATTGCATCAAACATACATGCATTGTTCAATCCACCATGCTCCTTCTTAAGCCACAGCCCTCGCATATACTCTACGGACCTGGATGTTGGACTGATGCCATGGTTGGATTGAGCAAACAGATCAATATGCAAGTCCATTTTGCATATGTGATGTCTGTGTGCTTGAGCTGTTGTCATGCCTGCAAATAGAATCTTTAATTAATCAACAAGTAATTCCCATTAATAGTTATCAACTGGAATAATTTGGTCCACCTCTCACTTATATTACAACAGACGTTCTCACAGATGTGGATATTGTGTTCAATTAAATGGCTTGACATGAAGCACAGGCACAGGTGATTATCGAGCCCATCATATACGCTTACAATGCTGAATGAGGCCATCGAAGATAAGTAGTTAATTTTACATTACTGTACAATGATGGCCCCTTGCAAAATTTTGAATGGTTAGGTCATAGACTAAATTTGATCTGGACTTGACACGAAAATGGAACTTTGCAGTAAGGAACCCCAAATCGGAAAACGAACCCCCAAGTTCAAACCTCGAAACCGCGAAAAATTAGATATTCTCGCGTTTTCGAGGTTCGAACTTGGGGGTTCGTTCTCCGATTTGGGCTCCCTAACTGCAAAGTTCCATTTTCGTGTCAAGTCCAGATCTACTGTAGTCTATGGTTAGGCCTTATGGTCGCTAGACACCAATCAAATTACTTTGACCAAAAAAATAAAAAAATAAAATGAAAAAATAAAGAGCTTCTGTGAGAACACTTATTACATTTGTTTGTACCATGAACAAAAAAGTAGTACCGGTATGTTTGTAAACAAATATATATATCTAGACTATAAAGTAGTCTTATTTTTTGGAAAATGGAAGCTACACTTCAAAATTAGGACCTAACCATCCCAGTCGATACAACTTTAATCAATTTGTTAATAAAATATGTGGTACTGTAATTTAACCCTCAAACGGCAGGTCGCCTTTTATGAGCCCCTTGGAGAATTTCTGGGATACAGTAGCTCGCCTAAAATTATCCCTTGTATCTTAATGTATTTGCTATACTTTAATTAGTATTAAATGGTAGAACCAAAGGCCTAGCGGGGTTGCCAGAAGCCACCACGCCAATTATCCACAGCAGCTGAGCAGAGAGCTCAGTGTGCCTCCTGCCAAGCAAGCAGGTGTACGAGTGTTTATGAAAAATGTTCTTTGAGGATTAAATTACTTTTTGAGAGTAGGCCTACTGAATGAACATATTGCAATAGCCAATTGGCTACTTGTCTAAGTATACTATAAACATCTCTGTATTTCCATAACAGGATTATAACTACTCAAGCTATGCTTATTAAAGTTATTGTTAATTTACATTTACTTTAGTATTTACTGCTACAGTTATTAGGCTTATATTACCATACTTAATGTTAATAACTTTAACCCCTACTGTACCATAAAGTACGGTAATAAAAGTCCCCCCAGTCCCAAACAATGTGGTCAAAATGGCAAGACCTCAAAAGATGGAAAAATACTGGCTCTCCCAATCTGCATAGGCTTTGATATAAGCTGAGAAGTGTTGCCAAATCTAGGGCAGTGTTCAAACAGTCGTGGTACCATGCAGGCACTGCCTGATACTGGCAGTTACAAGGAAAGTATATTACTGACGGCTCCTTGCCGTTGCTGGGACTGGGGAGTGATTTATCTACTGACGGCAGGGAGCCGTTGCTGGTACTGAAGGGCTTATCTATGCTTATATACTACTTATTGTTAAGCAATTCTGATTTTTTACCTGGTTCTCTTACCAAACTCGCTGGAGGGAGGGGGTGTGCCCAAAACTAAAACTAATTTGAGGGAGTTAAGTTATTATTCTTATTATTATTATTATTTATTATTATATGAGATGCCGAAGTCTCCAAACAGGGTGCAGAAACACCAGCAAGATGAATCCACACAAAACACCCGGAGGCACTGGAGAGAGACTACGGCATCTTTAGGAAAAAAAACAAAAAAAACATATATACTGTACTGTATGTTGGACATCATGAGTAAAATGTTACAAGCATATTTTATACTGCAGTTGTTTATAGTTAAGTCATTCATGCTATTCTACAATACAGTACTTACCATAGCTGTGGATATAAGGCTTACACAAATTATTACGGTACGGTAAGTTATATTAATAACCACTTAACACTTACGGGGCGGGAATATTTCCGCCATATTAGGGCTTTATAGCCTACAGTATTACAGTATATAACAAATATTTCAGAAATGTGCACATACACATAATGCACATAGCCTACATGCACAAACCGCACTTGTAGGAAAAGGTATGAAACTTGAAATAAATGGTAAAGAAATCCAAGAAAACTCATCACATAAATACTTAGGGAAAATCATTCAGGCAAATGGAAAACAAAAAGATGATATTTAAAACAGAATAAACAAGACAAAAGTAGCAACAAATGAGTGTTTAAACATATTAAGTAAAAGAGAAATGAAGAAAAATAGAATCTATCTATCTATCTATTGCCTGACGCCGTGATCCCCGAAGGTGTGGCCACGAACGAACCGCCCCCATGCACCTCTGTCCCCAGTCAGTCGACGCCCCTCCCCCCAACCAGCACCACCTTCATTCATGTAGTTCCTCACTCCATCCTTCCACCTCATATTCGGTCTACCTCTCCCCCTCTGTCCCTCCACCTCGCTCTCGTACACCCTCTTAGTCATTCTCTCGCTTTCCATACGTTCCATATGGCCGAACCATCTCAAGTTGTTCCTTTTCACACTTTCCAGCACATCTACCTCCACACCACACTTCCTTCTTACTTCCTCATTAGTCTGTCTATCCCTCCATGTAATTCCGCACGCACTCCTTAAGTAATTCATTTCCACTGCTCTCACTCTTGGTCTGAGTCTCTCAACCAACGTCCATGCTTCGCTTCCGTAAGTCAGTGTCGGGATTACCACACTGTCATGCAAGGACTTCTTCACTTCCATACTGACCACCCTATTTCTTGTTACTGCTTTTAGCGTTCCTACAACCCTCTTCCCCTGTTGTACCCTCTCCCGCACCTCTTCATCCATAGTCCCATCTTTACTCAACACACTGCCCAAATACTTAAAAGAGTTGACGATCTCCATAACCTGACCGTTCAGCTTCACCTCACACTCTGTGACTTCACCCATTTCGAAGACCATAACCTTGCTCTTCCCCGTATTTACCTTCAAATTCCGTTTTTCGCACACTGTTCCAAACTCATTTACCAGACCCTGCAACTCCCATTCATTATCACTCATCAGAACTGTATCATCCGCAAACAGCAGTATAGGTAGCTTCCACTCAATTCCCTCCCTTTTCAGCGATACACCAACATCCACTGCTCTTGATAGTATTTCTTTCATAACTCCATCCATATATACAGTAAACAACCACGGGGACATCACACACCCCTGTTTCAAACCAACATTCAGGTCAAAGAACTCGCTCTGCTCACTCTCCACACGTACTGCCGCCTTTGCACCCTCATACATGCTCTTCACTGCTGTCAGCAACTTGCCCTCTACTCCGTATATTCTAAGTACTTTCCACAAACCTTCTCTATCCACTCTGTCATAGGCCTTCTCCAAGTCCATAAAGGCAACATACACCTTTTGTTTCTTCTCCAGATACTTCTCCACAACACAATTCAGGGTAAAAATCTGATCTACACATCCTCTTCCCTTCCTAAAGCCTCCCTGCTCGTCGCCTATCCATTTCTCCGTTCTCACTCTCACTCTCTCAATCACTACCCTACTGTATACCTTCCCTACTACGCTTAGAAGACATATTCCTCGGTGGTTACCACACACTCCTCTTTCCCCTTTGCCCTTATATAGGGGGACTATTATGCCAGTCTTCCAGTCATCGGGTGCACTCCCCTTCTCCCATGCTAGTTTGCACATTTTCCATACCCATTCTATCACTATCTCACCACCATACCTCAACATTTCCCCACACACTCCATCTGTTCCTGGTGCTTTCCCCAACTTCACTCTTTTCATGGCTTCCCACACTTCTGACCTCCTGATCCCCACCTCCTCCTCCACTACTTCTCTTCTTCTCCCTCCCATACCATATCCAGCTATGTTTGCTGGCTCTTCATTCCTTTCATTTAGCAACTCACTGAAGTACTCCCTCCATCTTTCGACTCTCTCTTGCTTCTCGGCTAGCATTCTCCCATTCTTATCTTTCACACCCTTACTGTTTCCCTTGCTACCTTCCCTAACTTTCTTGACTTCTTTCCAGAACAGTTTCTTACTCTCCCTCCATTTTACACTCAGATTCCTTCCAAATTCCTCATCTACTCTTCTCTTACTTTCCTTCACTACTCTCTTCACCACCCTCTTACTCTCCACGTACCTCGCTCGTTTCTGTCTCTCGGAATCTTCATTCCCTCTACTACCCAACCACTCTCTATATGCTTTCTTCTTTTCTTCCACAGCTATTCTTACCTCTTCTGTCCACCATGCTCTACCTTTCACTCCCCTCCCTCTTCTCCTCACTCCACACACCTCCTCACAAGAAAAATAGAATACAAGTGGGAATTAAGCTATATGACACTTGTGTAACGCCTTTGATACTGTTTGGGGCAGAAGTTTGGGAAAAACAAAGAAAAAGAGAAAAAAATAAAAAATAACATCCAAACACAGTAAGTTGTTTAAAGTCCCCAGAACGACCCCAAAATGTGCCCTACTCCCTGAAATTAAGGGAATAAAAACTGAACATAACAATAAACCAAAGAAAGATTGAATATTACATTAATTTGAATAACCGAGACAATGAAGCAATTGAGGTTAAAATTAAAACCAACAGTGAAGACAATGAAAGAAAATATTAAAAAAAAACATTGTAATCTTAAAGATAAATACAATATAACTGAACATCTTGAAAGAATGAGTGAAATCGAAGGTAACAATTGCTTAAAGATAAAGTGCAAATAAAAAATAGGGAAAAGATAATAGAAAGTATGAGAAGTGGAAGTAAAACTAGAGAAGCTGTTGAACAAGACATATTGGCAAGAATGTAGTTACCGGGTGTACCGCCCGTCTTGTTTACACTACGAGGACGCTCACCATCATGTTCCCGTTTATTTTGACTGCCTTTGGATACAAAAATACATTACCCTAACCAAACAACCTAACCTAACCTAACCTAGTATTATAGATTTATAAGTATTTATTTTATTATAAGTATTTATAGATGATTTATGTTGGTAGTTGGTAGTGGTACACACGGTAACTACATCCATCCCGACATATCAAATAATTATATTGAGGACTTAAGCTTTGAAAATGCCAGAACAATTTTTATGACAAGGACAAGAATGATAGAAGAAAAAGAAAACTTCAAAAACAAATATGAACCTAACCTATTGTGCGATATTTGTCAAAATGAAAATTAAAATCAAATGCACCTGTTCAACTGCGAATCATACGAAGACCTATACAAAGATCTGAGAGGCAGGGACAACTTGAGGGAAATATTTGAACAAAGTGACTTTAAAAGGGTAGCAGAGACTATAAGAACAGTTCTAAAAAGGAGGGAGACTATCGTTAATTTGAGAAAAGAAATACCGGTATATAAGTAATATGAAAATGTTTAACAAATACTAATAACAATAAGGAAACAGCCATCATTCATAGAACGAACTCCTGGATGGGAGACTGCGCCAAAAACAAACAAACAATGCATGTTATAATTATAATTATAAAAAAACAAAAAAAATAATGAAAAAATGACATATTATTACAGTATTTCACTTCAAAGATTCATTGTCATACACATGTTATTGCAGGCTAACACAACATACAGGGGGATACAATATGTTACTATACCTTGTTCAAAGTACTTTTGGAATATCTCTTTTGTACTTTTAAGCACTCTTAGCTCATTTAGAGCATCTGCTGATTCTGTGGAGTGATTGTGATGGCCCTGGATTTCCACGAAGCAAGGGAAGTCCTTCATCAGTTGCGGAGATTGCCTGTGCACTATTCTGATGGTCACTTCCATGAAAACTTTGCATCTGCCAAAAATATATATGAATTAATCATTACATGAATCGGTACTGGTACGGTATACAGAGTAGACTAGGCAATTTGTATGCAAAATCAATAAAAAATACTACAGTACAGGCATATTAATTATGATAAAATCATTAGCCTAGACGGAAAATGTAACCGAAAGTACCACTAACTTTCCCATGGTTTTTCTTTTTGGTTTTTGGTAGTTTTCATCATTATATAGTAGTTGAAATTAGTTACAATCCCTGGAAAACGTTATTTCTCCCATTATCCAACGATCTTAAAACACTTAGAAGTAGCCCAAGTCATTTTCAGAGTAATTGTACAATTTTTTTGCCTTTGGATGCAGGATGGGTTGAGGGGGGGGCTTTGCCCCCCCTCACCCTCCCATGACTTATTGAAATCAGCATCTATTTTAACAGTAGGGGGCTTAATAATCTTGAGTTTCACTGCCATCAATAGGGAGACTTCTAGGAAGATTTTCTTTTGTTTTTACAGTACATTATATAGTGCACATAAAATGGTAAGAGTTGTGTTATCGGGCGTACCACTACCGACATACAACATAAATCATCTATAAATACTTATCCTAACTAAAAAACCTAACCTAACCTAGTATTCTCATTACCGGTACTACACGAATACTAGGTTAGGTTAGGTAACTTTGGTTAGGTTAATGTTTTAGAGAGGAGTTATGCTGGACAATATAAAGATGATGTAATAAAATTCATACATCGATTTTATCGTGGCCTACAGGTTTCTTATACCATGTATTTCATTCCTAGGCTATAGGCTAGGCCTATGTGTCTAAATGCCCGTAAACATTTATTACTGATCCTGAAAAAAAAAAATATATCCTCTAGCCTATATCGCCTACCTCGCAAGAGGCGGGTGGCTTTGTTTACATCCGCTGCGAAGAAGAAGCATTGGGGAAAATTTGTTTTTTGCCCCCTAGGCTACTGTTTAAATATATGATAATGTCAATAAATCCTGGGGGGGGGGGGGGGGTGACGGGGGGCTTGCACCCCCCCCCTCAACATATTTTGTATCCCACGGCAATCGGTTATGGCCAAATAGTTACCGGGTATTTTTCGCGAGTGAAGGGGCGTGTTTTTAGATTGTTGTTTAATGGATAAATATGCATCTCCCCCTATTATCACACATCAAAACACCCTTACACAACTCTAAACTAGATAAAAACAATCGAAGCGATTTTTTAGCAATTGAATTAACCTACATCATCTTTATATTGACCGTTATGCTGTATGTCGGTATTGGTACGCCCAATAACACAACTCTTACCCATAAAACGTATCTCCGGAGGTTGAAACACATTTTAATATGATCTTTGCAACATCCTTATTCTATAATAGCCTTCAAATATTGAAATAATTAGTGGTAGTTTCGGTAATAAATACCGCCTAGGCCTAGGCTAGGCTATATCAACAACTGTGTAGGCCTAGTGGAAAATAAGCCAATAGGGGGAGTAGCCTATAGGGCCATAGGCAAGGTGAAAATTTATCACGTCTCATACAGTACAGAAAATGTTTAAATAGGCCTAGGCCTAATGCTTACCCTGTAGATGTCTTCTTTACTCCTTTGTGCTGTACTCCATGGTGGCATATTAGCTTTTGTCGGAAAAGCTTCCTCGCTCCTACAGAGTAACTTTTGTACCTATTGAAGCACATGTTGGTCTTCAAGCAAAATATTTCTTTCCATCTAAGAAATTCGTCTTTTGATTTCATGTTTGTTCGTAATTTAAGACAATCCTGCTCTTGTTGGATATCAGTATTGATGAAGCCATCCTCCTCAAAATCTAGAAAGTCTTTATAGTGTGTTAAACAGTCCATAATTAATAAAAATGCGGTAATTAGATGTTGATGATGCTACAGCAGCTGGGTGAGTAATGTTCAATCGTCAAAGAATAACAGACTAACATTACCGAAACCTCTCTACACTACATTGCATAGTGAAAGTTTCGGTTCTGACCTGACTGTTTAAGACAAACAGCAATTGATGAATTACATCTCAAATTCAAATAATATGTAATGGAATTGTCTATGGTTGTATTATATTGAAACAGTAATAGGTATCTATTATAATAGGATATATAGTATTGAGGCGAATACACTGAATGCCGAATGATCGCTATACTGGGACTAAACACGGTTGCCAGATACGCTTTAACTCTTACTATCGTAAAACATAATGGGATATATTTATTTGCATAATTTAAAGTACGGAGGGCATTATTATAAGAATTTCCTATTTCTTTGTAGTTATATTTTCATGACTTAGTGCTACAATGTTGTCATCCTAGGGTAAACTCGAGCTAGAGAGAGAGAGAGAGAGTGACAGACAGACTGGCTCCTCCCCTTGTGGGTGACGTCACTGCCACTGCGGCCTCTGATTGGTCCTAATTTCCCCTATGATATATACTAGTCTCGACTTCGGAAATATGCAGCCGGGGGGTCTCCGCCTTTCTTGCCCTCGCTCTCTGGATATCCACCTTATATTATGTTGGGTTACGCCCCTCTTTATGACGTAAAACCACTCATTATCATTCACGTGTACTGTACATCACGACCAATCCTAGTACCTGTCGATAATGACGTAATAAGGTGTGGTTTCCAACGTGACCTGTTCTGGGTAACTTTCCATCAGAGCGGTCACGTTGTAACCAACTCTATTGTGAGATCTTGGGAATGCTGACTAGGTAGCTGACGTCTACTTAAACCTCAGATTCTAGGCGCCAGTACCACTTGCCTCCATCATGTACAGTCGATGTAAGAAATACTATGTTTACTAATATGAGTAGTTGTATTAAGGTTATTATAGTGAGATATACTTTAAATATGTACTCTAGTGTTTAAGTAATTCACGGAGTAATAGTTGGATATATTGGAGTACCTAACATAGGATATCTTGAAGGCATTAGTGAGCCTGATTTGTTTGGCCCTGTCAGAGACATTGAGCATACCTATAGTCGTACAGACCTAAACAGGCGGCTATGGGCGCGGTCACCTACTCTTCCACTGGTGCCACCTGTCCACTTGACCCTTTCCGTACGACAACCTTTCCAAATTACTCTCGCTACCTCTCTCCCCCCCCCCCCACCCCGTTCAAGGTCAATGTAGGGAGATCGGCTCTCTCTATATACTGTATGTGTAAGACTGTGTAGCCCACATGAATGCATAGATTATTATTGCTATAATAAATTATATTACTATTTATCTCTCTCTCTCACTCACCCTACACACCTCACCCCCCCCCCCCCCCACACACACTCACCCCCCCACCCAGTTTTGTGGCGCTCTCGCTCTCTCTCTCATATATATATATATATATATATATATATATATATATATACCGGTATATATATTGAGAATATATCACAAATACACGTGAGCCACTAAATGTTTCTAGTCTCTCAGTGGGGATCGAACCGTCGACCATCAGGACGATAGCCGACGCTTTAATCAATTACACCACAGCAGTCTGCCGTGGTGTAATTGATTAAAGCGTCGGCTATCGTCCTGATGGTCGACGGTTCGATATATATATATATATATATACTGTATATATATATATATATATATGTATATGTATGTACTGGTAATATATTACCATTTTATATTTTTACTTTTTTTCCACACCACCCAAGAGGTACCATCTGTTTTGTCTGACTATGCAAGTGGTGGGGCGATTTGGAGCGGCTTCCATTGTGGATGGTGTCAAAGTCAGGAATGAAATGAAGTGAGAGTATAAATTTTGTGCGCCTGGCAGCGCGCCATCACGTGAAATTTGTGATGAGTTTTTTTGGCCGATGTCTGACAACGTCGCAGTAGCCTTGTTGCCAAGCTGTATACAATGTCCATTGAATTTACTAATAAGCGAATTAATTATAAAACAATAAAGCTTTTTTGTACCTGTAGAAATAGCCTGAGCATTTCAAACCGACTTAAGGTACTTAATACCGAAAATAATATATTTTCGTTGTTAGGGATTATACATGTGGCGCCATTGTAAAGGGAGTAACTGTGGGTAGGACCGCCTGTTAAGATCTATTTGACTATAGTGACTGAAGTTGTCCCTGGCTAATATGTGATCTGGGTCCTAGGTTCAGCATGAACCTAACCATTTTATTTTGAGTGACCTGAAGTTTGTGCTGTGCTGATTTAGATGATGCAGAGTACCAGGATGACACAGAATAGTCAAAATGACATTGAACAAGCACTTGGCAAAGGGTCTTTTTGGTCGCCGCTGGCAAGCATCCCACCTGTCTATACAGGTAATTTATCCGTGCTCTACACTTACTCAGGATATATTCCAAAATTGTTTCACCTGACAAAGTCGAGTCCAGTTTTAGTCTGAGATATTTAACTTGTGACACTGTTGTTATAGGAATATCATTACAGTTGACCGAGAAGCCCACAATGTCTTTCAGTTTGCGTTTTGTTCCACATAAGATGGCTTCCGTCTTGCCCAGGTGAAGAGATAGTCTATTGTCCACTAGCCAATCACTACACGATTCTAGTTCTTTGGAAAGTGAAGCGGCAATATTTATTGGGTCTTTTCCTGAAACCAGAAGCACGCTGTCGTCAGCATACAGTAATAATTTACACTAGACGCTCAGTTCCATGTCGTTTACATAACAAAGAAAGAGTAAGGGACCAAGGATGCTTCCCTGCGGAACCCCACAGTTAATTGGCATAGGATCAGATATATTATCATCAATTTTGACTCATTGTGTTCTACCACTAAGATAAGATTTAAACCAGTTCACTGACCCAATGCCAATTGCTTGTAGTTTATTACAGAGGATATCATGGTCTACTGTATCAAACGCTTTTTGTAGATCAAGAAGAACCATACCGGTGTAGTTACCTTTAGACATTTCTTTACGAATGTGATCTGTTAAGTGGATGAGACAGGAGTCTGTCGAGTACATGCATCTGAAACCTGATTAAAACTTATAGAATAGATCATTTTGTTTGAGGTAGTGTTCAATTTGGGTGTATACAGCTCTTTCAAGGATTTTAGATACAATACATAATATGCTAACTGGTCTGTAGTTGCCAACATCTAGTTTATTTCCTTTCTTGAATAGAGGGGTTACAATAGCTTCCTTCAGTTCAGCAGGTACAGAGTTGGTGTTAATTGACAGGTTGATGATGTGGGTTAGGGGACCTGCTATACCAATGGCTCCATCTCGCAGAAATTTGGCAGGAATTTTGTCTGGTCCTGTGCTTTTATGTACATTTAGGTTAGAGAGCTCGTCAAATGTGTATTTTGGTGTAACATTTTGCAATCCAAATGTGTTCAGGTGTATGCCTTTATCCCTGTAGAAATTTCGAAAGGTGGCCGTTGTTGTCGTGTATTTATTGAGAGGTTACAGTAGGTTCTGTGCAAGTGTGTTTGCTATGGAGGTGAAGGAGTTGAAGTAGGTTGAAATTTGTCGTTTATCGTGGCAAACCTGAACATTAATGTTGAGAGCAATATTAGTGTCAGACGAATCCCTTGCCTTGTTGCTGTAGCCTGTTGTTTTTAAGTGCCTCCATAGTTTTGTTGGGTTATTCTGATATTCCTCTGCCTTACTGTGGAAATAATTAATTTCGCTGATTTGATTTTCCTACTTAGTTTATTCCTAGCCCTGTTGAACTCATGTTTCAGATCTTGATCCTGTCTATGTTTCACTAGCCTTTTTAACAGCTTGTCTCTCTGTTCCAGATGGTGTAGTATGTCATTGTTGATCCATGGGTCTGACCTTGCTTTAATTTGTATGTCTTTCAGAGGAGCTATTTCGTCTAGGATGTTTGTGATGATGGTTCGGAAGCCAACCCATGCGTCATTAACGTTTGTATTTCCAAACACTGGAGACCAGTCTGTATTCCATAAAATGTCCAGAAATGTTTCTTTGGTGTAGTTTCTGAGTGACCTTGTTTTGATGACCTTGTGATTCTCTAGGGTAATTTTTGTGGTTTTCCGTGTGCAATATGTGACGATGTGATCACTTATCCCAGTCTGTATAACCCCTGATTGTGATATTTTGTCCTCTCTATTGCAATTTATATGGTCTAACATTGTAGCAGTATTCTCAGAGATACGTGTGGGGGTTGTGAGGAGTTGTTTATGATTGTGCATTGTCAGTATGTGCCTATATTCTCGTACAAGCCTATTATTTTGTTGTTTGCAACACAAGTTAAAATCCCCTAGTATAATGGATTCATTCCGGGGGTCTAGTAATGACAAAGTTCGTTCAAATTTGGTCACGAATTTTGTGTCGTCTGGTGGCCTATAGCACACCCCAATGGTCCTGACGGTCGGCGGTTCGAACCCCACTGAGAGATTAGAAACACACATATATATATATATATATATATATATATATATATATATATATATATATATATATATATATATATATATATATATATATATATATGTATATACTATAATACAATCTGAAGAGAATCATAAGACATAATTTTAAGAAATAAGTCTTTGAACATTCAATATGACATTCCATATTTTCACAGGTGAAGATGACGAACATTAATTTATCAGTGAAGATGAGAGGGTGACAGATAAATCCCTGGGGGGGAGGGGGACGAAGAATGGAGGGTGATAGATGTGGTGGACTTTATGACAGAGAGAGAGAGAGAGAGAGTGTGTGTGTGTTTGTGTATGTAGCCAAAACACATTATACATTGATAATTTACCTACAGACAATTTTACACTTTGATAAATGAATTGTGTTCACCTTCTAGAGAGTAAACTCTTAAGAAAGGACATTTATAACAAATTAACTCATGATTGTTCCTCATAATTAGCAATATACTGGTTTGTCACATAATTGACACATAGTGAGTCAATGAATATATTTTTGCTAGAAAAATGTTCTAAGTCGAAGGCCGATTCCTCGTAAATTGCAGGCACTCTATCTCTCACCAAGAAAGAAATCAATATCTTAATGGCACGAAAGGTCTCAATATTGATAAATAAATGAAGCGAAAGGTCTTAAAATCGCCAAACTAGTGCGGCGAACAATATTAAAATCTCCCAACTAATAGGGCTAAAGATGAGGGATAAGTGTTCCACATGAACCAGTTACCTGCCCTTACCTAACACCCCATGGCTCAGCAGGCCCCACACACTAGCTTGCCCTTCCTAAGGTTTGCATATCTAACACCTTGAGGATCATGACATGTTTACCAGGATATTTTGGCTATCTATAAACGAATTTATAAAGCTTAGGAATGATATGTGTGAGTCAGAGGCATCATTCACCTGGTTTTATCCCTTTAGATTCCTACAGGTCCTTCCTAAACTGAATAAAATCTTCTAATGATAGCCAAAATATACTGTCGAAATGCGTCATAATCCTCAAAGAGTTAAAACATGTAAGAAAATAGTTGCATAATATCATTAACAATGGTTGAAGCATGATAAATAATGTGAACTGTATTATTAAATAGCAATGGGAAAAATGTGAAGTTGGTTAAAGCTAAACATAATTTACAAAATATGGGATATAGTTGATGGAATAACTTTGTCGTGAGAAACATAACATTTGACAGACTAGGAAGAGCAAAAATAACCATCTACAGAATATATTGTGGTTGCATCATAAACTTCCTACACAACCACATCTAGAATACGAACAAATATAGAAGCACAGTTTGTAACACCGATGTGTAACAGACTTCAAAATCGTCTTGAAGATATCATCAGAAATAACAAAGATGTCTAGAATCTAGAAATGCAAACGAGGGAACTTATAACAATTTAAAGTTTTGCTAACGACCAAAGGTATAGCGTTCCATTGGAAATTCAATTTGATGACAAAAATGTCGAGTGTGAGCAGTAATATGGTTATGAAACATTGAATATAATATGGTTAGAATAGGTCGATAGTTAGAAAAGTGAAAATGGTCATCGTTTTTGTGAAAACAATAATGGCAAACTTCAATCAAACAGTAAAATTATTCATAATATATTTGGTATAACTTTGCCTAGGTAAATTGTCTTCACACATACAGTGTTTGAAGACAACACGATACCATGGGCTTATATACTGTGTAGGCCGCCTGCTCTAAAACCACAAACGGCAGTTCACAAAATTGTGCTTAGAAGAAATTATAATGTGTCATGTACGAAATAATTGTGAATGAACGTACTGTATGTGTGTATAATGTATATGCATTATACATTATACTCATTATACATGAGTTAATTGCTCAATAGGTGGCGTTCTGAGAGTGAGGGTCCGAGCCTGGGGGATGAGACTGTGAAGCACAGAGGCGAAGCAGCTTCAGAGGTGGAATTGCTTCGAGCCGTGAAGTTTCGCATGTCTCACTCCCTAGACTGGAGCAAGACCTCACGGGCCTCACCGTGTTCAGCGGTAGAGTGTAAAGGCTATCAGCCTATGCCCGAGAGGGAGTAGTTGGAATATAGAAAAAAAAAAAAAAAAAAAAAAATGCGTGCGTGTGACTGGGTGTGTGTGTCTGAAGCTATTTTTGTTCTGGTCTCCCCCTATTATTTTTCGTTACACTCCCTACCTCTATATTCTCAATACCCAAGGCAATTTGCTCCACTCACCAGCAATCATAGCCTAAAATATTTGTAATGGGAATACTCTCTCTCTCTCTCTCTCTCTCTCTCTCTCTCTCTCTCTCTCTCTCTCTCTCTCTCTCTCTCTCTCTCTCTATTATATATATATATATATATATATATAAAATTAAGATAAAATCGTATAATTATTCACAAGCATACTGAGGTCACATTTTAAGCATGATGTGTAGTTTTGGCCTCCTTATTTTTAATCAAGGATATTGAACAACTCGAGGCGGTGCAGCGTAGGATACAGTAGAAAGGAGTACAAAGGAGTACAAAGGAAATCAAGCAACAACATATCTAGTGACCCCCTCTAGGCTGCTTGTCCTCCAAAACACTGAGGATCAAGTGTCCAAACAGTGGTTTAGAGTGGGTTAGGGCAAATTGGAATGGGAACTACTACCCTGGAGCTAATGTCCGTGGCAGGAATAGGATGTTACTAGGGGACAGATGGGTTAGTAACATAGCACAGTTATACGTGACCTTTCATAAATCTGGGAAAAAAAGAGTAACGTCTTAGTAATATACAATATATAGGCCATAATACTTGATGAATCTGAGGGGGGAATAAAATATAGTTAATAATTTACAAACGGAGTCAGTCGCGGGCTTGAGGAAAGATATTTGTCTAGGCGAAGTTTAAAAGAATGCAGTCTGTAACGTCTCGGGAAAGCTCATTCCACAAGTTGACAACTCGATTGAAGAAGAAATTCTTAGATTCGTGTGAGTTGAAAGATTTACCAATAATTTTGCAACCGTTTCCCCGCGTGTACTAAGATTGGTCGATAGTGAAGTACTTACTACTGTTCATATTGTCGATGCCTTTGATGATTTTAAACACTTGAATTAAGTCGCCTCTTAATCCACGCTGAGTTAATTGAAATAGATTTAATTCTCTAAGACGCTTCTCGTATGGTTTGTTTGTTAGGCTAGGTATAATTTTGGTAACACTACGTTGAACTCGTTCTAGCTTGTCTATATCTTTTTGGTAATAAGGGCACCAGGATTGAATGCAGTATTCCAGAAGAGGGTGGACTAAGGAATTGTAAAGAGTTAGGTTAACTTCTTTGGATTTATGCTCAAATGACCTGCGAATAAAGCCAATTATTTTGTTTGCTTTCTTTTAACAACTTCTGAACTTTGTTGACTCGGTTTTAGGTTACTCGATATTGTTACTCCCAAATCAGTTTCTCTGTCTACACTCATAAGCTGAGTGCCATTCATCGAATAGTTTGCTGTCTCATTTGGTATCCGATATGTAGTAATTTACATGTATCCGCATTGAAACTCATTTGCCAAATTAGGGCCCAACATGACAACTTATCTAGATTGTGTTGCATATCATCAAGTTGTTCTTCTGAGAGTACGCTATTTGCAATTTTTGTGTCATCAGCAAACTTTGAGATTGGGCGTCTTCTCAACGATGCGGTGAAGGATTTTCAGAGAAGAAATCGACTCAACACAGGACAACCAGGAAGGTGGACCGAAGATGGCAACCTGCGAAGGAATTAAATGCCAATCCGTCAAGAACCACGAATTTGGATAAAGCTCCATCAACAAGACCCAAATTCAAAACCGCCAGAGATAATGACCGAGGACAGCCATGACTGTAATGCTATTTTTAATTAATTTCACCACAACACCAAATACCTCCAATGAAATTAATGAAAGCATTTATGTGATCCACCAGGATTCGAACCTGGGTTATCACACACACATTTTTAGACACCTTAACCATTACACCACTACGACCAGAACCAAACATTTGATTAACCCTTATTTAGCGGGCTAGGTGGTCTATTTGACCGTAGCACCAGCGTTTTTTTTTAACCCTAAATAGGGTTGTTTACGTGATCATTTTCATGCCTAAATAAGACCCAGAGCGTAAAACAAGTATCTATCCCTGAAAGAGCATAAACAGAGCTTTCCAATGACACCCGAACCATCCTTGTACGACCACTGGTTCTCTTGCAACGATCGTGCAACACAAGTGCAAAAACCCTCTAATTAGGTAATTTCCCTACATAATTACCTGTGTAGCGAGTGAGAAGAGGGGGAGGAAGTTAGAATACAGTTCAGTTGGTCCACCGCGGTGGTGGGGGACGGTCATACAGTTGTTACGCTCCTCACACCGCTCAGCTCTCTCTCTCAGCAACATTACGTGCTGAAAATGGCGCTCGACATAAGTTGTGAACCGCCACATAGTCCATATTTATTTCACACAACATAAGTTGCGTGCCGCCAATTAAGGGTTAAGGGGAGTGTCCGCCATAGGGTATTAGAGGTGCAAGTTGAAAAATCAGAAATTGAGATTTTCACTGCTCCCGTGAGAGCAACACTCTAGGCATCTCTTGGCAAAATTTTAGACTCGTAAAATAAAAATTACCGTAAATACAGCCCCCCCCCCCCCCCCCCCCGTTGGGTAATGGATAAATTTAGTTTTTCGCCTTTTTCTCAAAACGATAATTATTCGAACAAAAAACCTAAAAACCTTCGTAATTTTGGTCCGATTTTAATTAATAAAAAAACATTGGAAAGAGGAGAGTAAATGCAGTAGAATGTACTGAGGAATTTTTGATAAACACATAACTTTTTTGACAGGAGGCTTGAAACCGTTTAAATATATAAAAAAACAAAACAAATATTAATACAAAACTATAAGGTGTATCAAAAATCCCTCTGTACATTTTATTGCATTGTTTCTTCTCTTTCCAATGGTATTTTTTTGATGTAGATTGGACCAAAAAGTTTGTTAGTTTTCAGGTTTTGATAATTTGGCCAAAATGCGAAAATCCGAGGTAGCGAAAAAACTATTCATCCGACTTTATTCATTGTTGGATATATTGTTCCTAGAGGTGGTATCTATCACCTGTACACAAATGAACACGATCGAACCATTTTGAAATACATGGCGGACGCTCCCCTTAAAGAGCATTCTGTGAGTTCTAAAACCGCAACTTTAAAGGTTTTCTATGCAAATGCTCGTAGCATACGCAATATATTTTCAGATTTAGAGGAACTACTTTTTACAGAAAATTATGATGCGATTGGCATAACAGAATCTTGTGCTCAATACAGAAGAAAGAGACTTTTTAGCAGAGTATTCACTTCCCGGTTATGAAATGTATGAGAAAAGCCGAGTAAATAGAAATGGAGGTGGCGTTTTATTTTATATCAAAGAAAGTCTTAACCCGAACCTCTTGTCAAAACCTCAAATTGTGAACGTCGACACATCCTTTGTGCTAATAAAGAATAGTAGAGGTACAAAAATAATACTTGTATTAATATACAGACCTCCAGCTCAATCAGTGCAAACTGACAGAGAAATTTACGAACAAATTGCAGATGTAAGTAACTCACAAGATATCGTAATTTTTGGCGACTTTAATTTAACTGTGACCAAGTGGGACGATACTCTTACTTCACACTCCGGACATGACTTGTGTGCGAACTTGCAACAGAGTTCACTCCATCAATTTTTTCGATCGCCGACCTGTGGTAATAACGTTCTTGAACTTGTACTTGCAACAAAAGAAGAATTAATAGAGAATTTGAATGTGAGTGATGAATTCAGTAACAGTGACCATCGTACAATAACTTTCACTTTAAAGTTTACTGGTAACGAACCAAATAGCAGCATCGAGAAAGTCCCTAATTTCAAGAAAGCAAACCTTCATAAACTTAGAGCTATGTTTAAAGAAACTGACTGGAGCTTTTTAATCAACAATAACGACATAAATACATCTTGGGAATTATTTCCAACCACTTGCCTAAAAGCAGTGCAAGACTGCATACCATCGAAAATACTGTGTACAGGCCATAATGATAAGCCCAAATGGTGGAATAAAGATATTTCAGACTGTCAGCTTTCTAAAAAGTTTGCTAATAATAGATTAAAATCCTCACAAAATGACGAAAAACGGGTGAAATTTGTAGAACTACGACGCAGAGCCAAAAAGTGAATTAAGCAAAGTAAAAAGACCCTGGACTTACATGTTGCGAATCAAAGTAAAACAAACCTGAAAGAATTCTATAGTTATATCAGAAAACAAAAAAGTAGTTACTTCAAGACGGTGTTGGACCGTTAGTCGATGAAAATGGAGAATACACCAAAGACGAAGTACAAATGAGTAATGCCCTCAATACCTTCTTTGAATCAGTTTTTACAACAGAAGACCTCAGTGATATCCCCTACACCATCGCCGATTCAGATTGATAATTCTGATGTTCTAAGCAATATCACCGTTACAGATATAGAAGTATTGAATTGTTTAGATAAACTCAAGGTAAATAAAACGCCTGGACCTGATACAATCTCACCCAGAGTTCTAAAGGAAGCTAAGGATGAGCTCTCCAAACCACTGACATTGCTAATCAATAAATCCTTGCAGTCTGGAACTATGCCTGATCAGTGGAAGCTAGCCAACGTAACACCGATATTAAAAAAAGGCAGCAAATCCCTACCCAGTAACTATCGTCCAATTAGCTTAAGCTCAGTTGTATGTACAATGCTAGAAACACTCATAAGAGACAGACTCGTAAATCACTAAGGAGGAAAATAACATACATAAAGATACTCAACACAGGTTTCGTAACAAACGTTCACTCTGCTTAACAAATCTCTTAGACTCTCTTTCACGATATCCTCAACCTCTATGATGCGAGTAAAGCTGTATATATTATATACCTTGATTTTCAAAAGGCCTTTGACAAAGTTCCACAAACATTTACTGCTAAAACTAAAAGCGAATGGAATACAAGACGGTGTGTTGAAATGGATAGAAAATTGGCTCAGCGACAGAAAGCAAAGAGTAGTCATAAACGGTAAGACATCTAAATGGACCAATGTAAGCCAATTTTCTATCCATTTCAACACACCGCCTTTTATTCCATGCACTTTTAGTTTTAGTAGTAAACGTTTGTGTGGAACTTTGTCAAAGGCCTTTTGAAAATCAAGGTATATAGAGTCGTATTCTTAAACAATTCCTTCCCTTCGAAAATGAAAGGAAGGGATTTTCTTTCGATTTCGTATTCTTAAAAAAATCCTTCCCTTCAGGACCCATTGGGAAGGAAAATCCGGTAAATTGATACGGTGTGACAGTCACGAGTTTTAGCATGTGTTTTTTATTTGTTTGCATTTTTTATTTGATATACAGTGTTGTTTTATAACAAGGACTGTCGCAAATGAGTATTTACCCATTATCCAACAATCTAAAAACACGGCCCCCACTAGTGGGGAGGGCTATGAAGATCAGGGAAATTGCGGCGTAAAAGGGGAAAAATAGGGGTAATATGGGAAGAACTCTGAAAATAAAATATAGAGTAAGAAAACGTTAAAATGTGAAAATCCGAGCCAAGTTTTGGCAAAAGTTGGCTCGGATTTGGGTATTTTTCAGAGTACAAAAACCCCAAAATAGGGAAAAAAAGTTGGCTCGGCTTTTGGCAATTTTTCAAAGTAAAAAAACACAGTAATTGAATGTTCAGAGTTGGCTCGAGTTTTCATTTTTTTGAAACCCATTAAACCTCAAAATTTGAAAACCCGAGCCAACATTTGCCAAAACTTGGCTCGGGTTTAGCGCTTTTTTGAAGTAAAAAAACACAGTAACCTAACCTAGAACGTTGGATACAAGAATAACCCTTACCTACCAGCTAGTATGTGTCCCTAGTTTATCCCATACCTACCAGCTGATACCTTGTCATGAACCTAACCTATCCTAACCTAACCTAACCTAACCTAACCTAACCTAAAAGTAATACATGGATAGAAACTAACCTTGACGTTATTTTGATGTGGAAGGAGTAGGTTGCAGTGAGCTGGGGTGATGGGAAGCGCGAGAACTGCGAGTCTGGCGAGAACTGTGAGTCTGGCGAAAAGTGGAAGGCTCGTCCGTGGGCTCGTCTGGGTGGTGTTGCAGTGAGCTGGGGTGATGGGAAGCGCAAGAACTGTGAGTCTGGCGAGAACTGCGAGTCTGGCGAGAAGTGGAAGGCTCGTTCGTGGGCTCGTCTGGGTGGTGTTGTTCTGGGTCGGCGTCCTCTGGTGGGTCAATGTTCTGTGGTGGCTCGCGATGCAGAGGTGGCTGTGGGTCGTCTGCAGCATCGGAGTCGCTGTCAGTGTCGTCAAGGTAGGGGTCTGGTGGCTGAGGTATCCGGTCAGGCTGGTCGGAGAGTGGTGGATATAAATTAGCAGCTTCTCTCAGGAAATGATGGAATGCTCTATGTCCATATTTTTTGAGGAAGATGTAGCGTCCCAGGTATTGTGTTAGATATTGTGGTTTGATGCCGGGCCTCTTTATAAACTCCTTGACATCCCTCCACAGCCTTTCCACAGTTTGTGTGTGAATTAAAGGGTTGTGTGGATCTAGAAAGTTGAGGCTGTGGTTGATCTTGAAGTGGTTGTATCCCTCCTGGTCCAAAGTAGTGTAGGCCCGCCAACAGTCAGAATAGATGGTAGTGTGGGGACGGATAAACTTGCTGATAATCGGGAACAAAGTTTGACGATCACGTGGGAGAGCTTGGGAGACGTCACCAATTAAAGGGACAATAAACCTTTGTTTTGACAGCCGTTCAATGCCCCCGAAAAGCCAGTACTGAGTGGGGTGGCGACCGACGTTGAATTTGGCTTTCACCACAAAAGTTTCGTCGATCTCAACGACAATCCCCGGACCACCAATTGGTTCTTGGTGATCGAACCAATAGTTGGTCACCTCACAACAGAAACTGCGCCAATCAACACTGGTCTTGAGCGTGATGTCTAAATTCCAGGCAGTCTCGCTATGTCTAAAACCCTTATAACACCAAAAATTTACAAAACCTACCACTTGCCACGGTTCTAATTGAGTGCCCTGCAGAAAACTACCTTTATAATAGGACACTTGGTAGCCACACGCACGCCTTTTCTTAGTTTTGTTTAAATAAAAAGTGGGGTTGCAGGTCCACTGATTTTTATGTTCGGTGTCTTTTCGTTGCACACAATTTGAACCGCACTTAGGACACTTTATAGAGGTAGGGAGGACACCGTGATCTTGTAATACTTTAATTGCAGGTTCGTTTTTATAATGAATAAGTTCTGTAATAGAGGAACGTGTCGGAGCACAACCAATACAGATGGCGGCCATTGCACACTGAACACCTGAACCGGCAAGTTGGCCTCCCTCGCCAAAAAATTGCATTGTGGGTTATATGCACAGTTGCGCGTGAGAGATGATTGGTTAAGTGGGTGTTATGTCATTGGGGGGTTTCCCAGGGAAATCCAATGCCATTGGTTGATCATTTGACATCATTATGGAACATGGTAGACATAGGTATCAATCCGCCGCTCTAAATAGATATTTAAGAGAATAAAATATAGAAAGATGACAAAATAAGACATGAAAATTATAGGAAAAGAATTGGAAGTTTAAAAAATATAGAATAATAACTGAATGCATGTGTAATTTAAGAAGAAAATTAAAATGTAGTGACGTCATATTTGCTTAAGGTAAAAGGTCAATTGTGATTGGTTAAGAAATTTAAAAAAAAAACATAAAACTAGTTTTTGTTGCGGGAAAAGTGTAATCCGGCAGAGAGAACATAAACAAAGTGACAGTGGCGTTGTGCAGTGGGGACTGAACATTTTATAGGGGAGGGAAAATAAAATGTACTCAATTACCAAAGCAGCACTGGATCGCGCAACTGTAAGGTCCCCAGAGTAAGGTAGGAGGGAAAAAAATAAAATCTATAAAGCAGAAATCCCGTAAAACAGGACTTGTCATTATGCAGACAAGACTCTGTGTTTTACCCTATATCTCCCTTATAATATATTTGCGATGGGATGGACATATATAGGACTGAAGACTATTATATAACATACCTATAGGCTACACAAACATCGATGGGGCTTGTAACTGTCAGACCGTATAATCTTACCGAAAATCCTTCCCTTAAACAGGGGAAAATATTGGAATTTGAAGGACTCTCACTAGGCATGTTTTCAGTTTTCCCTTCGTCATTTTGTTCATAACATTCTTATATAATTGGAGTCAGTGTGACTAAGTATTGGATTTGACCACTATGCAATTTTATTAACATGATATAATGCACGATATTGAAAATAAAGTAATGTTGTTAAAAGTTTTAGAAGAGTCCACTGATCTCGGCGTGAATTCGCGTGCGGACGATTCGGGCAATTTTGGGCTGCCAGCTGATAGCCTATTCCTCATCTTATAAATATTTTGATTATTATTGACTTTCATTGGTTTACTGATGTAGCCCTTTCAAAGCATCAATTTTGTGCACGGTGTGACTATATTTTGGCACGTGTTAATGCAATAAGTGTCAACATTACCAGGTTTTGAGGCATGCCAGAGATACGCTATCACAAATTCCCAGTAATACCATACTATACATAACTAAAAATAGCTAGGCATATACTGTAATATTAATATATATTTGTGGGCTAACAGTAATAGTGGTCAATCATTTTATATACTAATTTAGCCTACCTTACCAGTACCACATATTGGGTTAGGCTAGGCGGCTAGGCCTAGGCTTAGCCTATAGCCTACAGTACGCTACATCATAATGTAAGCTAGCCTAGCCCAGGCTAATCTATTTTTCTTATGAATTTCATGACCCATACAGGATTCTAGGCCTAAGTTTTGTTTTTTCTTAGGCTACATCACCACTGAATAAACTAACCTAGGCTAGTCTCTGTCCCTCTAGGCTAGCCCATCATAATGTTCAAGCCAACATTTGTTAGATTTTGTCAGAATTGGCTCACCTCAGATAGGCTATCTGGATTTTAAAATTTTGTGAATTTATTAGGCCTATGGGAAGGATGTAGTATTTGGACATACTACATGGCGCCTGCCTTCGTTTACACTACGCGGAACGGCGGCAGCAATGAACGCTCGCGATCATGTTCCAGTCTATTTTGACTGCCACGGGATTCAATAATAGGTTGACGGGAAAGCCCCCCCCCCCCCCCCCCATTACATGTTGTCATCATCATATATTATATTGCCAGCAGGGGGCAAATAACAGGAAAAATAGACGGGAACGTAACCACGAGCGCACTACCTATCTACAGTAAACATGACGACCGTACACCCGGATACATCCTTCACGATTCACGAAGGATGTAGTATCCTGGTGTACGGTCATCATGTTTACATAGGCTGTTCGCTCGCGGTTACGTTTTAGACTATTTTGACTGCTTTTTTTAAGTAATTTGCCCCCTGCTGGAAAAATGCCTATATATGATGATGACAATAAGTCATGGGGGAGTGAGGGGGGCCCTCAACCTAATGTATCCCACGGCAGTCAATATAGACGGAAACGTGATCGCGAGCGTGCGAGTAGTGTAAAGAAGGCAGGCGATAAGCTCGAAATTCCTTGAATACTACATCCTTTCCTTTATTACTTTATGTTATAGAAAGTCCGAGTTACTTTTTCACTATAATATTTTCCCTGATTTTCATAGCTTTGTACACTATCAGGGAGCGTGTTTTTAGATTATTCGGTAGCTACCGGGTATCTTAACTACAGTTCAAGGAGACTACAGCAGCAGTTTGCACGCTCTCTGTGTTTACTTTTAATTTGAGTGTTTGGTGTTCAAACCCCTCCCCCCCCCCCCCTGGACATAATTGTCATCATCATATTTATATATATATTTTTTTTTAAGAGACAATGAACGGAGGAAGGAAAAACACAGATCAAACAAAAAGGTCCATGTGCCTAAAGGCATCCTCCATTCATAAAATGTTTGTAACAACTGGATTTAAACATTTGTAGATTGTAAGTTTGTGGAAAGCAATTCGAGGGAAGTGAATTCCAAAGAGTAGTAGCTCTGGGGATAAATGAATTCTGATAAGCAGAAGTTCTGCATTGTGGAGGAGAAAGTGTAAATTCATGGGTGCTCTCAGCTGCCCTAGTTCTACGGGGAAAGATGTGGAGAGGCGGCACAATTGAAGCAAGTTCCTCGGAAAATTGCTGTGAAAATATCTGTAGAATAATGCAAGGGATGCAACGTTTCTTCGTATGGATAATGTAGGAAGGTCCTGTGTGATTGCAGGGTTATTGATTAATCTAATAGCTTTATTTTGAATTTTTTCCAACTGCCTCAATGCAACCACTCCACTTCCACCCCACAGAGGTGAACAGTAATCCATCTGAGAACGCACATGACTTTTATATATTACGGCCAACTGCTCGTCAGTGAAGAATTCTCGAACTCTGTACAGGAGTCCCAGTTTGTTAGAGGCATTCTTAGCAATGCTTCTAACATAATGTGTCCAGCTCAAGCTAGTAGTTAATGTTACACCGAGAATGTCAATACTAGGGGAAGTGGGAATATTTACATCATTAACAAATATATGGGAGTCAGTGAGATTCTGTCGGTTAGAAAATTGAATGTACTTGGTTTTCTGTGCATTAAAGGAAACTAGATTATTTTGTCCCCATCCATTAATTCTAGAAAGGTCCTGGTTCAGAGAAATTGCAGTGTTTATTTTTGAATTTATAAGATCGGGTTGGGTGAAAGAATTGGTAAATGTGAAGGAACTGTGGAGTGTTGAGTCATCTGCGTAGGAATGTATTGGATTATGAGTGGTAGATATGAGATCATTGATATGAATGAGGAACAGAATTGGGGCCAAAACTGATCCCTGGGGAACACCAGCATTTATTGAGTGAAATTGAGAATAAAGGCCATCTACCATTACACGTATTTTTCTGTTATGAAGATAAGAAGAAATTAGCGGAACTAATGATGCAAGGCCGTAGTGTGACATCTTCGACAATAAGGATTGATGCCAGACTCTATCAAATGCCTTTGATATATCCAGTGCTATTGTATGTGTTTCACCATGTTGGTCTGTAGCTTGGTTGATTTGATGCGTAAGAAGGCGAAGCATGTCTGCAGTTGATCGACATCGTCTAAAACCATATTGCCTATCACTGATTAATTTATTATTCTCAAGATGCTTAATTATGTGATTATTTAATATAATTTCAAAGACTTTACCAAGAGTGGAAGTTATAGCTATTGGTCTGTAGTTTGATGGATCTGAAGAGGCACCTTTTTTAGGAACTGGATGGATGTTTGCTTCTTTCCAGGGTACTGGGAAGCATGAGGTATGAGTACACAGACGGAAAAATTTTGCCAATACAGGAGCGAGCACCAAGGAGCAATTCTTAAGTACTATTGGAGGAATTTCATCTGGACCAGGAGCCTTATCTACTGAGATATTCTGCAAAATAGTTTTGACATGTCTGGTGTGGATCTGGTGAGGGAATTTCAGGCGAATTAAAATTAAGTACAGGGATATCTTGATTTATGTCATCTAAGGTTGAGTTGGTGGAGAAAATATCCGCAAGAAGGTTAGCTTTACCTCGTAGGTCACTTACAAGATTGCCAGTCGGAGATTTTAATGGTGGAATGGATGAAGCAGTAGTGAAGTTGGATTTGAATGAGTTAAGAGTAGACCAAAATATTTTGTTATCATTTGGATTATTTAGAAGTTTATTTGCCTGCTTGTGGAGAAAGTTTGATTTAGTTAGGTTTAATACAGTTTTGGCATGATTTCTGATGTTTCTAAAGTAATTAAAGGCTTCATGTGTTTTTGATCTTGTGTATGCATTGTAGGCTATTGCTTTTTGTTCAGTTACTCTAGCACAATTATGGTCAAACCATTTAGGTGAATTAGATCTTTTACTGTACTTTTGATGAGGAATAAAAGTTTCCATTCCAATTTTTACAAAATCTTGTATGAGGCTCAAGGTGGAGTGTGCATCATTAGAAAATAAAGATGTCCAGGGAATATCAATAAAGAAACTTTGAAGACCCTCCCAGTCTGTCCTATCGTAATGCCATTTAGTCACCAAAACAGGTACAGAGTGGGAAGGTGTGGTAGGTGATAGACAGGTGGCCTGTATCAGACAGTGATCAGAAGATCCAAGCGGGGACCTCACTGTAACATCATAATGTTCTGAATTGGTTGTTAAAAATAAGTCCAGTAGGTGGGAATTATGATTAGGATTATCTGGTACACGGGTGGGTTGGTTGACTAGTTGAGTGAGATTAAATGAATCTGCAAATAGCTCACATTCAAGACCAGCATCACCAGTCCTGGCTGAATGAGTGAGCCATTCAACATTATGGACATTAAAATCACCCAACACAGTGATTTCAGAAGAAGCATTTAAGTTGAGGACACTGAGTTGTGAGGACAGAGAATCAAAAAGACTTTGCTCTGGAGGAGTATTTGGGGAACGGTAGATGCAACATATGTATTTAAATTTACCAGCAGAAATTAATTTGTATATAGAATAATCAAAATAGGGACAATTGAAACTAGTAACCTCCTCCAGGGCAATTTCAGATTTTGCGAAGCAACATACACCTCCTTTAGGTCTGAAATTTTGGAGCAGTTGATAACCTGGAAAATTAAATCTAGACGTGTCAGATGTGGATGTTACTTGAGTCTCTTTCAAAAAAAGGAGAGTAGGGGATTCTGCTTGAAGAAATTGGTGTACAGAATTGATGTTAGAGTGAAGTCCCCTTATATTGCTAAAGAAAAAGCTGCACCGACGAGCAGCTTTGGGACGTTGCAATGCTCTTGACGCAGTCACATGATGACGACCGGGAGGGCCCTGTGTCAATGACCCAACCCTGCCGGGGGTGGATATCCGAGGGACCACCAGGTTTGCTCTTAACAATTGTACTGCCATATTTATTAGGTAAGTGTAAGGTGTAACATGTATGATAATTATGTAGTGGGAAGAGTAGTGTTTTATGGATATAGGATAGCGATGTAGGGCAATGTCATGAAGGTGGATGTGTATGTTATATAAAGAGGGTTTTCCTGATACCCCTGATGTGTGAGGCAGAAAGATATGTATCCAGCTCCCAAGGCCTGGGAGAGAAAATGGAATTCAGGCTATTCCCTGAGTCTCCCGAAACCTTGGCGGTAGTACTTCCCTGGGCGGGGCTGCCTACCCCTACTACTTACAATGCCAGCTATATACCGGTACTACTACTACTATACTACTATATAATGCCAGCAGGAGGCAAATAACCACTCGCTGAGGGATGATTTCAGAAAAAAGTGGTAAAATCTGGCGCATAGAGCGTGCTAATATTGCCGCAGTGTCTGCTTGAATATTGTCATCATATTAGCCTAATCAAAACAAAATCCCTTGAAAAACATAGTTGTAAACACTAGCCTATTCAATACTATTGGTTGTGAGTACAATTATAGGCTACCCTTAATTTTTCATTACAGTATATCCTAGCCTAATCCCTCTACTTTCTTTAAACATCCAAACAATATAACTTAACCTGAGAACCTAAGATAGGCCTAGGCTATGCTAATATACAGTGTTTGATTATGCTGAGTGTATAGGCTAACTTACTAACATTGGTAGTAGCTAAAAGTCTGGTAGGCTAAAAAAAATGTATAAGATTAGAGCCCAAAATTGCTAATGAAAACATTTACCTACTTATTTTGGGCTGTATACAGTATGGTATGAGATTTTGTTGAAAACTTGGGATTGTTCTTGATCCCTTGCAAGCCTCAAAACCTGAATTTTCAAACTTATTACATTAACATGTGTCAAAATGTAGTCTCACTGTGCACAATAGTAATGCATTGAAAGAACTGAATCAGCAAAGCAATAATAGTCAAATATAGCCTACTCAATGTTTGTAAGGAAAACCCCACTAGTCACCAGAGTCCCCCACACACTGTTTCAAATAAAATGTGTGGATTTTCTGTCTGAATTTACTTTACATCCTTAGTATTCTCTAGTCTTGAAGGTTAGGAATAATTATGGTATTATTACATACAGTACATACAGTGTTGGAACATCAGTGCTTCCAGCAGCTGTGGTGGGTGGATCGGTATCAGTCATTATTATAATCAGTATGGCAATGGTGGACATGCAGTGCCCGTCAGTTTTTAGTGTGTACGAGTCAGCGAAAGAACGTGACACCGGATCTAATTGCACATTATATTGGGCTGCACAAGGAAGGCCAGTTAGTGAAACAAATAGTGGTGTATGTGAGTAATCGCTAAGAAATTGGGCGAGGCCTTTTTGAGGGGAGAGTACAGAACATAAGAATATCACCCAATCTTCAAAACTATACTAATGGATAGCTAATATGATGAATAACCTACTCATTGATGCCTAAATCATAACTACTGGTGATTAAACTTGTTTTTCAGATTACCCAAGAACAAAAATCAATTTAAAAATTGGAAGAATCTTATTTAAAGGTTCAGTATTATCCAAGCAACCTTGCGCGGCGATTTGCACGCTCTGGGCCATGACCGTTAAGTTCACATCTATTATGTCCGCTTCTTAGGTTGAGGGGGGCCTCACCTTCCCAGGAATTATTGTCATCAATATACAGTATAATTATATTGTTTGCAGAAGGGCAAATAACAAATAATGGTAAGGGTTGTGTTAGTGTGTGTATCGTCCACTTTGTTTACAGTCGCACGCTCGCAGTTACATTTGCGTCTAATTTCATTGCTGTTATTTGCCTCTGCTGGTAATATGTATGATAATGACAGCAAGTCATGGGGATGATGGGGGGTGAGCCCCCCTCAAACCATTATTGTATCCCACGGCAAAACAATTTACCCAACACCTGGCCGTGGGATACAATAATGGTTTGAGGAGTGCTATGTCCCCTCACGCCCCATGACATTGTCATCATCATATACAGTATATTACCAGGGGCAAATAACAGCAGTCAAATTAGACGTGAATGTAACTGCGAGTGTGCGAATATGGAAACAAAGCAGGCGATACGCCCGCTAACACAACCCTTACCAAAATAGGGAAGGATGTCATGTGCGCTCGCACTTACGTTCCCGTCCATTTCGAGCTATATTTTCTGCTATTTGCCCCCTGTCATTACTGCATGAATACTAGGTTAGGTTAGGTTAGGTTGTTTGGTTAGGCTAATGTATTTTTATATCCAAAGGCATCCGCATAGTGTAAACAAGGTGGGCGGTTCATCCGGTAACTACATTCTTGCCCCAAAATAATTTATAAAAATAAAAAACGGTCAAATTAGATAATTAATAAATAAATATCGGTAGCCTAAACATAAACATTGAAAAAAACTAGTTTCAATAGCATAGTAAATCTACTATGGGCCATGAATTGCAATTTTTACCAAATTGGACCAGATCAAATATAGCCTAGCTTTTATTTTGTGTTCGCTGAATAGAAAACAAATCTAGCCTAGGCCTAGGCCTATATAATAATATAGGCTAGGCCTATATAATAATATAGGCTAGGCCTACAGAAGTTCAAGTTAGTATTTGAACTCAGGACACCAGAATATGTCAGGCTATAATGTGTATTGAACTTTGAAGGTAAATACTTCTCAATAGTGGGTAATTGTACGATTCCTATAACCTAGTTGTTAAGTTTTGGTCAGAAATGGAAGACTTGACCTTGTAATTGAAAAGTTCTCATGCTTGATATACGGTACACTAAGTCGCACTACATTCGGCTAATCTAATTTATCTCCATCCCTGTTTCTTGTCATATCAGTTTATATGCAATTATATTCTTGGATAATAGCCTAGGCTATAGGCTAGGTCTAAATACTACAACAGAATATGGCTTGTTGGTGTACATGCGCGATTTAGAGCTAGGAACCTGTATTTATTAATATCATGTTGACAATTCATTCTTGTGTTTGTGCAAGTCAACATAATATGCTTTGAAGACAATATTTGTGGTCTAAATCATGTTTTGGGCAACAATAATGCAAGTCAACCCTTGGAAACGTTTGTTTGACAAGGTTTGTTTACTACTTCAGGCATACCAACTGGTGCGCGCCTAGCTTCGCCTGTGGAACAGAGCTACCAACACTTCCGAAAACATTTCCTTCCAAGGAATTCTTTAAGAATACCGAAGGGAAAGAAAATTCCTTGGAAGGGAAAGGAAAGTTAAGGGAAGGTATGGGTTTTTAAGAATACGACTCATAATATCTACAGCTTTACTCTCATCATAGAGGTTGAGGATATCATGGAAGAAGTCCAAGAGGTTTGTTAAGCAGGAATGTTTGTTACGAAAGCCGTGTTGAGTAACTTTAAGTATGTTATTTTTCTCCAAGTGATTTACGAGTCTGTCTCTTATGAGTGTTTCTAGCATTTTACATACAACTGAGGTTAAGCTAATTGGACGATAGTTACTAGGTAGGGATTTACTGCCTTTGTTTAATATCGGTGTTACGTTGGCGAGCTTCCACTGATCAGGCATAGTTCCAGACTGCAAGGATTTATTGATTAGCAATGTCAGTGGTTTGGAGAGCTCATCCTTAGTTTCCTTTAAAACTCTGGGTGAGATTGTATCAGGTTCAGGCGATTTATTTACCTTGAGTTTATTTACAAATTTCAATACTTCTCTCTCCGTAATATTGATATTGCTTAGAACATCAGAATTATCAATCTGAATCGGCGATGCTGTAGGGATATTATTAAGGTCTTCTGTTGTAAAAACTGATGCAAAGAAGGTATTGAGAGCCTTACTCAGTTTTGCATCACCGTTATTGTAATCTCCTTTCTCATCTACTAACGGTCCAATCGTTGAAGTCATTACTTTCTTCTTCCTGATAGAACTATACACCATTTTCTGGTTTATTTTACTTTGATTTGCAACATATAATTCTAGCGTGTTTATACTTTGTTTGATTAACTTTTTGGCTTTGCGTCGTAGATCTACAAATATCACTATATTTACATGGGTATCAGAGATTTTGAATCTATCATGAGCATTCATTTTAGCAAGCAGACAATCCGTATTTGTCTTTATTCCACCACTTAGGCCTATTATTATGTACTGCTCTTCGTTTTGTTAATGGTATACACTCATGTACTGCATTCGAGTAAGTGGAGGTGAAAAATCTCCATGATTGGTTTAGATCATCATAGTTAATCATAGAACTCCAGTCGATTTCCTTAAGTATTGCTCTAAGTTTACGGAAGTTTGCTCTCTTGAAATGTGGTACTGTCTCATTCCTGGTATTGAGTTCGCTACTATTAAATTGTATATGGAAAGTGATTGTACGATGGTCACTATTACTTAGTTCATCACCAACATTCAAATTTTCTATTAATTATTCTTTTGTTGCAAGTACTAGGTCAAGAATGTTATTACCATGGGTCGGCGATCGAACAAATTGATAGAGCGAACTCTCTTGCAAGTTCGCATACAAGTCATGTCCGGAGTGTGAAGTAAGAGTATTGCCCCCCTTGTTTACAGGTAAATTAAAGTCGCCAATAATTACGGAATCTTGCGAGTTACTTACAACTGCAATTTGTTCGTAAACTTCTAGGTCAGGTTGCACTGCTTGACCTGGAGGTCTGTATATTAATGCAAGTATTATTTGTGTACCTTTATTATTATTTATTAACACAAAGGATGTTTCACGTTCACAATTTGGGGTTTTGAAAAGAGGATCGACTTAAGAT
This sequence comes from Lithodes maja, assembly GCA_037953745.1. Taxonomy (NCBI): domain Eukaryota; kingdom Metazoa; phylum Arthropoda; class Malacostraca; order Decapoda; family Lithodidae; genus Lithodes; species Lithodes maja. Next base: position 47,907 of record JBAKBP010007406.1, on the reverse strand, counting down.
TTTCTTTGACAAAAAGTAAAACACCACTTCCATTTCTATTAATTCGGCTTTTCTCTAACATTACATAACCGGGAAATGAATACTCTGCTAAAACGTCTCTGTCTTCAGTATTGAGCTAAGATCCTGTTATGCCAAATACGTCATAATTTTCTGTAAACACTAGTTCCTCTAGATCTTAAAATGTATTGCGTATGCTACAAGCAATTGCATAGAAAACATTTAAAGTTGCGGGTTTAGAACTCATGGAACGACTTTAATCAAATTTTTGGTTCTGGTTGGATCTACATTTACGTTCATGGCTGTCCTCGGTCCTCGATCGTTATCCCTGGCGGTTTTGGATTTGGGTCTTGTTGATGGAGCTTTATCCAAATTCGTGGTTCTTGACAGATTAGCATTTATTTCCTTGCAGGTTGCCGCCTCGCTGTCTTCGGTCCTCCTTCCTGGTTGTCCTGTGTTGAGTTGATTTCTTCTCTGAAAATCCTTCACCGCATCGTTGAGAAGTCGCCCAAAACGTGCTGCTTCCACCTGATTCAGATGAAATCCATTGTCTGAAAACAAATAGTCATCGTAGTAAAAATTGTACCAAGTGTCGACGAATCTCACGTTCTCCTTCCTGCAGAGGTTGGCTAGGCAACGATTTGTGCTGATGGCTATGTTGTAAAATCGGCTCTCTACACCAAGCCAGGGCACGATTCCTAAGACGATGCTCCTTGACGACTTCTTAACCCCTTCAGATGGAAGATTATTACTTATTGAGCTGTGGACAGACATCAATGAAATTAGAATTTTCCCGCCCAAAAAGCTTCTAGGCACTGCCAACATAATCTTATCGCTCATTTTTCACCCACAAATATCACCCCAACTGCATTTAAATACACTTCACGAGATAGAGGGAAGTCTATACAACATTATTTCTATCAACAAAATATAGAGTATCTATAATGGTTATCCTGTAAAGTCAATATCCGTAAATATTTCTGCTGCAAATTGTGATTTTTTCACCTTCAAGATATTTCCGAAACTTACTAAATAATTTATTTTTATTTTCATACTAAATCACAGCAATTTTTTTCCGCTGAACATGATGAGTGTTTAGAATATTCTATCATCAATATTGGATTTTATAGAAATAAATCTATAACGATAGTTTTTCGCTCTAGTAGAATCCATGCCGCAACAAAATATTCACTCTCAGTCGGTTTTCACCCATAATATTTTGTTTTTGTTTTTATTTATTTTTTATGAACGGGAAGAGGAAAAGTTATTCCATAAGATTTCATCAACAAAAAACAAATAATAATATGTGGATTTCACCGTAGGTGAAGGTAGCTGTTCAGTCCGCCAGTGCTTTCCCTCCTCATTTTCACCGATACATTGTTGGAAAATGGGTATTTTTTAAGCAAGCAATATTTAGGAATTTTCATTAGCTTTCGATTGGTATCTATATCATAAATGTACGATCTATCTATCTATCTATTGCCGGATGCCTTACTTCCCTTAATGAGGGTGGCCATACACAGAAGGACCCAAAGTGGACCTATCCCCTGTAAGAGGGACAATCCATGCCAGTTTACTGAAGGACTTACAGGATTGACCACTCAATTTAGGACCCGTCCGACCCCGAGGCCCTCTATGTATCTTTTTAGCACTATGTTTCTACAGTGGTGTTCGGTTAGTCCATCCATTAACCTGCTTCACCCTTATGTAAGCAGTACCGATTTGTATCAGGTTTACTCCCCTAGACAAGTTGCTGACCAAGGCTGACGAGTCCCATCCACCAGGATTTTTATAAGGTTGTCTCCCCCAGAAGGGTTGCCGACCAAGGCTAACGAATCCCATCCACATGGTTGTACGATCAAAACCTCTATTTTTCCAGAATATTTTCGTCCATGTGCCACATATTTTTAGACAGTGTTCAGCCCTCGCCAACTGGAAATTTTGTTTGCTTCACTTCACGCTTTATTTACATATTATTTAAAGGTCGATACAGTTTTGAGGTATTCATTTCGTATATCGGCAATGCATACAGATTATTATTTTCTTTGAACCAGCTCTGTACGACAAAAACTATTTTATATGAATATTTTCATAATGGCTCCAAACGTCCATCGAAATGTTCCGTTTGCCAAGGTTTTTCCTCCTCACTCCCCCCCCCCCCCCCTATTTACACCGATCAAATGTGGGACAATGGATATTTTCCAAATTGCTCTAATTATGTTTGTTCATTAGCTTTCCAATGGTATGTATATCATCAATGTACGATAAAAACTTCAATTTTTCCAGAATTGTTTTGTCCGTGCGCCACAATCGCCGACTGGTCAAGATTATCGCTTCACTTGATGCTCTATTTAAATATAATTTAAGGATCGATACAGTTTTCATATATTAATTTCGTATATCGGCAATGCATACGGATTATTATTTTCTTGAACCAGCTCTGTACGACAAAACTATTTTATATGAATATTTTCATATGCGGATACCGGTACCTTACATCAATTTTTGTTACCGGAACTTACCTTATTTCGTCGACTGTGAACGTAATATGTAAACCCCTTATGTATTGATGCTATCCAACCAAATTTCAGTAATTTTCAATGCTATACATATATCACATAAAGCCACTCTTTGACGATATATCCAGCGGGCGGCCAGTTTAAAATATCGCAGCTACGCGACCTCCCAGCGTGACTGGCTGAGTCAAACTAAGGCATTTCTATATTCAGATCTTGCTCATTTAGGGATATTTCTACCTTACAGTGTTGTAAGTTACCTCCCATAAATTCTGAGATTTTCAGTGACACGCTGGTGAAAAGATATACGCGATCGCGTATATAATAACTTTGCTAGGCTTAAATAAGTTTCACCATATTTCGCCCGGTATTATATACAAGATCGCATCAAAATCGGTGTTTGGCCCAAAGTACTTATATACGTGATCGCGTCATATCAGACTGGGGGAGTTAAACGACTTGATCAGCTGCTGGTATTTTAGAAGCAAATCTTCCGACCAGGTTCACTGTACATCGTAGGATCCGACGTGGAGGACGTACATACATTATATTAGCAGGGGCCAGCTTCGATACTTCGTCAACTGCAACAACTACGTCGTCCACATGACCACCGGAGATACAAAAACGCTTCCTTGTCTTAGGTGCCCTGGCGCAAATATCTGTGAGCTGACAACGTACCATCAAGTCTCGTACGAGCCAAACTTCTTCTGTTTCTTCTTTGTCTGTGAGTATCTGGAAACGGTTGTGTAACCGGTATGAATTTCCTGGTTTTGGGGCGAACGTTGTTCCTCACGACACGGAAGTTGTCTTTAGGGGGAGCAGAGTCACTATTTGTTTCTTGTGTATCGGAAGCATCTGCTCAAGTGGCTACTGCAGGCGTTGGATTGTTGGCAGTTGACGTTAGGGCAGTGGTGGCAGCTGGAGTTGAAGCTGTGACAATTGAAGTTGATGGTACTACAACGTTGAGTGTTACAAACTCTTGGAGTGCTTCCAGCTTCATGGTGAGGGCGTTGATCTTGTTGTGGGCTTCATCCAATTTCTGTGTCAAACCCTCTCATTGCTGGCAGACTCGGCAGACTTGTAGATAGACAGTAGCAAACATGGAAGCACCGAACCTACCGACGCAGTTCGTACAGGTGTGAGGCATGGTAACGGTCACTCTCTTCAGATCACTTCACTCACTTAAAGACACTTCACTCACTAAAAACACTTCGCTCACTTTAAAACACTTCACTCACTTTAAAATAACTTCACTCACTTCAGGTCGCTTCACTTACTTAAATAGGCCACCAGAGGCCTAGCCAAAAAAATATATATTTAAATAGGCAGAAATAGGTTATACAAATATGCAGAAATAGGATAGGCTATCAGGGGTGAGCCTAACCGAAAAAAAAAAAAAAAAAAAAAATATGCAGAAATAAGCTACCAGCTGTGATAGCCTAACCAAAATCTCAAAAATTGAAATACGCAGAAATAGGCTACCAGGGGTGATACCCTAACTGAAAACAAACAAATGTAAGTACGCAGAAATAGGCTACCAGGGGCGATAACCTAACCTAAAAATATATATACTGTGTATAAATATATATATATATAACAGAATATGTAACTAAATATACAATTCACCAAATAGAGATTATATAAAAACAAAAAGTGTAACTGCACACAATGGGTTAATATACTGTATCAACAGATGGGGCTGGTGTTGTAGGCTATTCAAGCAGGACTCTTTTTAGATAAACACAGTTTATCAGTCAGAGGTTACTACAAGATCTTGCAAGCAACAACTAAATTTACAGATATATTTATAGCAACAATACGATACTGAATACAATAACTACTAGAGTTAATAAGAAAATACAAAGGTCGATTAGTGGTGTGCGTCGTCTGCAATACTCACAAGCTAGGATAACAAATGTAAACAACAATGTTTATCAGTCAGAAAAGCATTAAAATGACATGCACGGCATCTATTGAACTATGTGGAGGTTTAACAAGCACTTAACTACTGTTCATGCAATGAATAAAGGGAATAGGGTTATGAAATAGCCTACTCAAATTATGATCGAGTTTTCTCAGTGGCGATGCAGGTCTGTTGACGCTGCTAGAGCCGGCGGAGGAGTCTCAAAGTTAATACTGTCACTGAGAAATAAGCCATATTAGGAAACATATATTTGTCCTTTACTGTGAACTTCCCAACAGAAATGTTCACATTCTACTAAGTGCCTTGGTCAACTATATTTTATATTAACAAAAGGTCTGTGGATAGGGGGTAGGAAGAGAGCATACTATTTTACTATCCTTATCTTCTACTGAGTAGCTTATTGAAATAGTGTCAGTTAGCCAAATTCAAATTATGTTAGAATCAATATGTCTGGACACACGGAGCTTGGAGCAGTATAATATCGTAGGATGAGGGACAGATTGACTGCGGGAGAGAATTCCAGTGTTTATATGTTGAGTGGAAGAAACACTTTGGCAATCGGTTCACTCTTGTGTTAGATAGATGGACACAGTACACGTGGGGATGTGTTGAAAGGACACTTCAGAGGTCTTGAATATTTTACTTTCTCAGCACTTTCTACATTCCAAAAAACAAATCCATACTTAGGCAGAAGATAGGCAGTGAAAAGAAATATAAGTGTATCTAGAAAAAACACCCTTAAAGTGTATATGCAGTCATACATAGCATATAATGCATTCAAATTCTAATTATCATGTAAATCTTCTTCATGAATACATACATATATACATACATACAATTTTAAGACTGAGTGCTCCACACATACGTGCAGTTTCAGTCTCTTGTCCTAATGGCGGCGTTCCAGGCAACCTTGTTAAGGGCTGCTTCACTTGTCAAGTTGTTGGATTTGAGATCGGCACTTATATAGTCTGATCCCAGGTCTTCCTTGGTCCACCCCTTGGTGCAGCTCCCTCCACAATCACAGACCTGCATCTTTTCACCCATTTTTTTTCATCCATTCACTCCACATGTTCATACCATCTCAGTTTACTTGTACGCATCTCCTCGCTAATACTCTTTATACCTAAATGTCTCCTCAGCTAATCATTTGTTATTCTATCCTGCAGCCTGGCCCCACACTTCCATCTCACCATTCTCATCTCATTACGTTCCATTCTGTTGGCATCCTCTACTTTAACGGACCATGTTTCTGAGGCATACGTCATTGCACTTCTAACACATTTTTGTTTGTTTTACATATTCCAACTACTCCCTCTCGGGCATAGGCTGAGAGCCTGTACCTCCACCGCTGAACATGGTGAGGCCCGTGAAGTCTTGTTCCAGTCGAGGGAGTGAGACATGCGAAGCACCCATTCACGGCTCGAAACAACCCCATCTCTGAAGCTGCTTCACCTCTGCGCTTCACCGTCTCATCCCTCAGACTCGGACCCATACTCTCAGAACGCCACCTATTGAGCAATTAACTCATTAGGCATTGCCCCCCTGTAGCATATTTTTAATATGGGAATATTCATACAATTCTATTTGATCAGGGAACAATGAGGGTATTTTATTGGCATTTTGGTGTGCTATGGTAAAGCACTGAAACTAGGTACAGCACAAATTCCATCCCAATAATATCTTCCCATTGACATATTGGGATTCGAACCTGGGTCCATTGGATTACCAGTCCAGTGGCTAGACCACCCTGCCACACCTCCCCTTTCCATGAGGCATACACCTTTCCCTTCAGGGGGAGAGGCATTCTTTTCATGGTCAGAATTGGCAGCAGTTCTCTGAACTTCCCCCAGCGACAGTGGCAGCCTCGGCCTCACCAACGGCAGGGATGGTATCTCCTAGGTAACAAAACATATCCCCCAGCTCCAATGACTCATTTCCAAAATTCACAGTCACAGGATCATCATTTAACACAAGCTTGCCTTTGCATACTACGCACTCAAATTTCTTGATTTCTGACTTATCCATCGTCAGGGGCCCTTTTTATTCTACTACAGCGCTTACTCCCATGGTGCGCCCAACATCGACAGATGCTACATCGAATCGAGTTAGCGCCCACATCCTTTCCACACACTGCACATGGGTGGGCTATGCACCGCTCTTTTCCACATTGCCTCATCTCAATCTACAATGCATAACCTTGGTTTTGTTAATATTGACTCTTAAACCCTTGCTCGCTATGCCCTCTCTCCATCTTCTGAATTTGGCCTCAGCATCTTGCACATTGTCAGATATTAGGACTAAATCGTCAGCATAAAACAGTTCCCACGGGAGTCCGGATCTAAAAACTCTAGACAGTGCCTCCAGGACCATAATAAAGAGGAGGGGGCTTAACACTGAACCCTGATGAACTCCAACACGGGCTGTGAACTATTCACTCAGTACACCTTTCACCCTCACCGCAGTTCGCGAATCCTCATACATCTTCATTGTCACACGCTCTAGCCACTCTTCCACACCAAGTTTCCTCATAGCCCACTGCACATCATCTCTAGGCACACTTTTAAAGGCCTTCTCCAGGTCTACAAACACAAAGTAAAGATCCCTGCCTTTTAGTAAATATCTTTCCTGTATCTGCCTGACTATGAAGATAGCATCGGTTGTACCACGTCCTTGCATAAAACCAAACTGCATATCATCAATGGAGATGCTTTGCCTGATCAAACCCTCAAAGACTCTCTCACAGACCTTCATTATTTGGTCAAGCATTTTCAGGCCCCTATAATTACCTCTATCTAGCGCATCCCCTTTTCCTTTGTATATATTTACTATATGATCTGTGCCCCATGAATATTCTTTCCTCTCACTTAAACATTAGGACTACCATAGCGTAGTTGGGAGTATGAACATGATTAGATTAATATTCAGTATTCGAGAATGGATAATAAGTCGTAGGCGTGTGCATAAACCTTAAACCGTCCTGGTGGTGTAATGGTTAAGGTGGCAAAAATCTGTGTCTGATAACCCGGGTTCGAATCCCGGCGGATCATATATACTTTAATTAATTTCATTGGGGGTGTTTGGTGTTGTGGTGAAATTAATAAAATATAGATTATCAGTAGGTTCAGGGATATTTCGTCGCGAGGCCGGTCTATATGATCTGTGCCCCATGAATATTCTTTCCTCTCACTTAAACATTAGGCCTACCATAGCGCGGTTGGGAGTATGAACATGATTAGATTAATATCCAGTATTCGAGAATGGATAATAAGTCGTAGTCGTGTGCATAAACCTTTAACCGTCCTGGTGGTGTAATGGTTAAGGTAGCAAAAATCTGTGTGTGATAACCCGGGTTCGAATCCCGGCGGATCATATATACTTTAATTAATTTCATTGGGGGTGTTTGGTGTTGTGGTGAAATTAATAAAATATAGATTACACTTCTGTCCCAATCCTCTGGGATCTTCTCATCTTTAATAATGGTGTTTATCAACTCAGTGACTAAGCTGACACCAGTCTTCCCTGAGGCTGTTCTCATCTGAGCGACAATGTCAGAGCACCCTAGAGCTTTACCGTCCTTCATTGTATTGATTGCGTCACTCACTAGAGCTGGTGCTATCAAAGGAGGGGGTCCAGATATTGTTTTTTTCGATACTAAGCTGTTCCTTATCCCATTCAAACTCTACATTTAGCAATCGTTCAAAATGTGCATTCCATGCTTCTCTGATTTAATTTTCTGCATACACAATCTCCCCATTATCGTTTCTAACAACCTGTTCACCTATAATATCCCTACTGTAATTTTGAACTCGCCTAGCTAGGTTGAAGATCCCATTGGGATTGTCAGTGTTACACACTTGTTCGAGGACCAGGTCCTTAATGCCTTTTTTAGCATTGTAAATAACTCTTTTGGCAGTTCGTTTAGCTGCTTGGTATTCCTCCTTGCTGCCTCCCTTCTTCCATGCTTTGAAGCATCTCCCTTTCGCTTTTACAGCATGTTCTACATCATCGTCCCTAATTGAATGGCTCTAATTGAGATAGAGAGAGAGAGAGAGAGAGAAAGAGAGAGAGAGAGAGAGAGAGCGATCTTGTGTGTACAATCAATTAGAGCCATGATATTCTACTAACAGTAAGACACTTTGCCAATGGTTATACAAAAGCCGTAGTAAAGGTTGTCTATCGCCATACACTTAATTGCATTTCATTAACAAAATCCATAAAGTGTAAGATTATATGGTCAAGATCTGAATTCATGTTGGGAATCCGTGGTTAGGTTTAGGATTTCAAGGTAGTAGACGATATGAAAAGTATCACCTCTAACAGTTTTACTATGATGGATGTCACACTAATAGACTCAAGACTATCGGGACGCTCATGAAAGAGAAGAGGGAACATGTGGGATTGAGGGAAAGTGTGTTCACTACAATTTATTACACAAGATAATAATATAATACCGATGTATTGTTCCTTACTAGGCTGCTTGTTGAAGGGGAAGGACTGGGTAAAGATTTCTACAACAGAAATAATGTTGACTCCATTGTTCTGCATGAGGTTTGAGGTCAGCACCCACCACATCAGCAATGATTGATTGATTCATTGATGTGGTTTTACGCACTAATAACACATTAGATTGAGACCGGCTGCTTAGCACCAGGATTGCTTTTGTAAGAACTGTTTATACAAACATGCATATTCCCGAACAGAGTATTATAATTATTTGTTTTGTTCTATGTGAGTGAGGGAGACAACGGGCAGAACTGCCTGTAGCGAGTGCCTCCCTCATAGCTGAAAGAGTAACAGGGCCAAAATCAAGGGACGTTCGAGCCAAAATGCCTGGACACACGGAGTTTGAAGCAATTTAAGTCATAGGAGGAGGGAAAAACTGATTCTGGGAGAGAGTTCCAGAGCTCAGTTGTTGAATAGAAGAAAGACTGAGAGCAACATTTCACTCTTGGGTTGGAGAGTTGCACAGAGTAGGGGTGGGATTGTGTTGCAAGACGGGTACCACATACCCTACGTAGAGGAGGAGGTATACACTGTGAGAGCTCTGAGGAGCACTGATTATTGTAGTAGCGATAGAATAGTGAGACAGATTCAACATTGCGATGATGAGAGATAGTTTGCAGAGAGTTGGTGAGTGGGTGGGAATTAGTGATACGAAAGGCCTTCCTTTCTACTTTGTCTAGGAGTGTGGTGTGAGAGGATCCTCCCCACACATGTGAACAATACTCAATACAAGGACGCACTGTGTCCCTGTACAGAGCAAGAAGCTGTGCAAGGTAAAACAAACCTTTAGGCGGTTGAGCACACACAGCTTCTGGGAGGCTGCCTTAGCAAGACTGGTAATATGGTCCTTCCAAGTGAGAGCAGAAGAAAAAGAGACTCCAAGAATATTGAGAGAAGATGAAGGATTGTTGTTTGTATTGTTGAAGAATAAGGTATAGTCCACTGAGAGTTCCTAACTGGTAGATATATGGAGAAATTTCGTTGTGGAAGCCTTAGAGGCAACAAGGTTTTTTCTGCCCCAATTGGAAATAGTAGTTAGATCAGAAGATAAGTGTTGTATGGCTTCATTACGTTTGTGTTTGAGGGAGCTATATCGTTTTCTTTATCCAAGTGATCCTCACATATAACAGTTTTCAGTAGGTGAATAGCATTTGCATTGCTCAGCTTTACCTTCTATGAACACCAACACTAAAATCAGTCTATTTATTTGTATACTTATTTCGAACATTGGTTGAGGGGATTCAGATCTCTTGCTTTAGTTGTTATTATTTCAGTTTCCTTGCTGACGCTCATTGGTCGAGTATCATTTCTTTGTATTTATGCATCTCATATTCTGATAAGGAAAATTAACACATGGAACATTATGAAAACAAAAACATAGAGAAGCCACTATAATTTATACTAGTTTTGAGAACTTTGAGGGAAAACTAAAACCGTACATGTATAGAACATGGGCACATTATCCCCCTTACTAACTTATCAATCATTCAGCTGAGCTGCATCTGTCGGACATATGGGAAAGACGAATACAAACCCTTCCTCAATCCTGAAACCCTGTCAAATAAATGACAATGTACTATATATCATTTATCAGTGTTCACATACAGTTTCCCACACGCTAGATAGTTACATATTTACTTGTATTTGTGTTGTTTTACTTAGTTTTAGTATATAATGACAAGCAGGAATAAACAGAGAGGTACAAGTTGAGTTATGACTGGAAAACTACAGATTTGTGTTGAAAGATACGTGTGGTAATGCTATATTACCTATTATTACTGCACTATAATGATCACCAGAGAGCGTAAAGTGAGAAGGTACGTGTGGTAATGCTATATTACCTATTATTACTGCACTATAATGATCACCAGAGAGCGTAAAGTGAGAAGGTACGTGTGGTAATGCTATATTACCTATTATTACTGCACTATAATGATCACCAGAGAGCGTAAAGTGAGAAGGTACGTGTGGTAATGCTATATTACCTATTATTACTGCACTATAATGATCACCAGAGAGCGTAAAGTGAGAAGGAATTCATAGCATATGCGTGACCATTAGGACATAAGTGAGGAATTTTGGCATGTATAGCATACAGTAGGGCAGGAATGAACTAAACTAGATTAAGTTATTACCTTGTTGAAGTGCAGTAGCTTGGAAGGAACGTGTATGTATGGAAGTGAACTAATAAAAAGAGAAGAAACAGTTTGAATACATTATTATATAGAGATAAATATGATTTACTTTTTAAGGAATGTACAGAGGGTTTTAAACAGATTGTTGTGTTCGGTTGCCATGAAAATACTGGTGAATCAAGGAATATCTTCAAAATGAGGTTCTTGCTGCAGTTAATGATTGAATTGGAATAAAGCCGAATGTTACGTCCTGGGATATATAAACACTGGGCTCTTTCTATTGGACTAGGTATGCGGCAACAAGCAACAACGGAAAACGCTAGATCCAACCCTTATCTATAAACCCAGGCAACAAACCACCCTAAACCGTCAAGAGTCCTGCCTGGACAACGAGGTATCCTATGACTCGATTACAGGGTGCACGCACTATAGACTGCTGATAGTCAAGCAGGCTATATAAAAGATCACACAATTAAGTTGACTTAAAGCTTCAAGGAAAAGATAGATAACGGAATTAAATTGCAGAAACAATTTAATAACAAACTAGAAGAAAGTACATTTAACGTTACGTTAATTAATACAACTAATCACCGCTGCGTGAAAGAAGGTGAGAGCAAACAGTCCTCAAAACATCGTACAGGTAGACAAGATGCAGGTTTCTAAACTGCATGCGGCTACTATAGAATCTGATGCTTAGCAAAGAAAGTACGTTACGGATTTAGAGAACTCTTAACTAATAAGCAGGAATAAATACTAGTGATAGGACCTACAGTGTATAATGGCATAGGTATAATTAAATAAAGGCAGCCACTCGCAACATAACCACATACAGGTGTGCTTCTCACTCTTAGTCAGGCAAGCCTGCTCGGACAGAGTCTCTAAGCCACACCCTGACTCACAATGCTCACAAAGACGGTAAACTGTGGCACAATAACAAGCATACAGATATAATATACCGCTAGCTGTTAATCTGCCAGGTGGCAGAGGTCTAGCCGGAAGGATATAGGCTTCGGATACCCGGGCTGAGCCACCTGCTCTAGCCTAGGGACGTTCCCAAGTCTGTGCGCCAAATTACTCTAATTGAAAGGGTGCTCTCTTGAGAGACTCAGATCCCAAGTATCTGACTCTCTCCTGGCGACCCTAAAACAAACGCAAGGCGTGCTAGCGCAGTGCTGAGTGGACTAGGCAAGGGCCCTCACACAACACAACACTAGACACACAGGCACACAGACAAGAAAATGCCCCCAGACTCCCACGGCTATCCTAGTAAAGTCGTGCAGGTCCACAGGACTCGCACCAGCAGACTTTACTTAAAGGATCGCAAAAAGCCTCCCCTCCGGTCTAGCCCCTGCTCACCTGCCACAAGAACACACTAGCAAGCATGAAACCACCAAATATGAGACAACATAAAAAGCTTCCTAGGTCTCATTAACAATTATATCTCTGCATAAGGCCCAAAATCCTATCTAGTTATCTGAGAGCTCGTCGTTAATACAATGATAGATATAAGGTCTATCAAGGGGATGGGGTAATTAAATAGACTGGTGAAGTAGTGGAAAGAAGGTATACAAAGTAAGAGAGAAAGTTTCTAAGTGGGGTTGAGAGGGATAGATATCAAGGGGGTCCGAAGGGTACGACAGTGAGGTGAGCTCTGAGGAGAATAGCTCCTCTGGACCCCTCCAGGATCCCACACAATGGCACGGTGGTCAGCCAGTCACAGGCCGCTACGTCACCCGGCAGCAGGCCTGCATAAGGCGCCAGGAACCACCAGCCAATCAAAACCGAGAGAAAAGACCACGCGGGCGAACAACTCCTCCGGGAGGGAGGAGGGAGGAGGAGGAAAAGCAACACTCACCTCCCCCACCCTGCTCGCTCGCTCTCTCTCTCTCCTTCACTACAATGCATCTTATGTATTATAATGAAACAATCAACTATCGAGAATAAAATATACTAAGATGTGTTGGTTAAGAATAAGGGCAGCTTCAAGCTGTGAAACAACATAAGAATATCCCAGACATTAGTTACATTGTCGTAGGCTATATACTAAGGAAAAGCCGGCCGGCCGGCTGCCGCCAGCCGGTTTCTAAATGGCTGGGCAGCTGACGCGCGCGCATGCCCGCACGTGGCTACTATGCAAGAGCGTCACACCTCCCCCAAGATATAAGACACTTGACTAAGTTCTTCATATCTAACAGAAAGCTTCTCATAGTACCACACACTGTTGCGACACAAGGCACTATATATACAAAAAATAAAGACTGTTGCACTCCACCGAGCAAGTTCAACTAACTTAGCGACAATAAGCGAAAACACTCAACTTAGATACTGCCACAACATCTTATACAAAATTCTACACGTTATAAAAATAAAGAGTTTTTATAAGGTTTTTTGCTTTTTTTTAATTTGTTTTTGGCGGCTGCACTACAGTGACAGCCAATTTTCCTCCACTCTCAACACACACTGACTGAACGGCGAGGGTTCTCCTGCAAACAAACCCTCCCGTGACCAACAATCAGCCAAAACATTATCAGTGCCCTTAGCATGCCACACATCCAACTTGTTTCCCGGCAGCAAAACAACACCTGGCACTGATAAACTGCCCAGTTCATCACAAGACTGGCATTTCTCTTCGCTCTTTCCGGCAACGGGGCCTGCCAATAACCTTTCACTAGTTCTACCTTCGTGATAGGCGATGCAGCCCCGAGGCGGTCTATGGTGTCGTCAACTCTCGATAAGGTATAGGCGTCTGTCAGGGATAATGCACACACACTCTCGCAATCAACACACTCACTGATCTTGCCACTTAACACAGGTTGTAAAGTTACAGGCAACGACCACTCACGACATTCCTTATCCCTCAGACCCTTCGTCAACACGTAATCCAGCTCTGCTTGCACCACAGGCTGTCGAGCAGGATTTATTCGGTAGGGAATTAAACTGAGCCTTGCACTATCTCCAGCCTGCATGTCGGATTCTACCACGTACATCAGGCCTGGAGAAGCAACAAACATGCGATGCACTGCCACAGCCTAGTAAACAACTTATCTCGCAGAATAACAATCCTAGTGCCCTTCCACAACCCAGCCGAGACCGCAGCTTCTAACCTGTAGTCTCCCTCCTTCTCCACCTTCGTCCCTAGAACAGCCAGGTCATGAGAGGGACAATCAGTACCACCTGTGCAATCACTCCCATAGTTCATTATTGCTAAGGCTTCCCCGCCGATACCGTACATGCACACCCCCGCATTTCTTACGACTACATCTGCCTGCGCAGCATCACCGCTTTTAGCGACATGGCCAGATACAGTCGGTCTATGGTAGGGCTGTTGCAATTGACTAGAGCAGCATTGGGAGGCTATGCGACGACTGGGCACTTCTATGCCACAGCCAACCTCACCAATCTGCTCAAAGTCCTCCTTTTTACCACCACCCTTGGCAGCCATGGGCCGACCCTGACCTGGCAACCATGCCAAAGCCTCGTTGCCCACCTTGAACCACCGAAACAACGAGGCTAACGGTCTTTCAACATCCACGTGACCTGCCCGCGGACCATCTTGCACCGCCCGAGTTGTGAGGCTCAGGGACTCGGCACGACCAGTGGGGTATGAACCGAGCTGGTGCTGGAGAGCTGCACACTGCTGCTCAGGCAGGTGCTTTAGCGCTTCCACAGCCACCAGACTCGTGTCCCCCGCCCACTGCTCCGCCGAGACATGACAATCCCTACTCTCCTCCACCTGTGCCCTACTGCCCCCCTCTCCTTCTCCACCTTGGCCGCTGCAGACCAACGCAGGGACAGTAGGCTGCTCAGGTGGTTGCCTCACAAACTCCTCCAACAGGTTCACATGACATGTTTCCCCGTCCTCGTGTTTGATCTCGACAGCACCATTACCACACTTCTGAACTTCCGGATCCTCCAACTGCAGTTTACAAATATCTGAGGGAACCAACCTGTCTAGATGCTTCCGAAGCAACCCAAGTCCTCCCCCAATATCAAACTGAGCAACCCTTTTTTCTCTCCGTGTGTAACGTTGCTGCCTCGGAGTCTCTTCCTGCCCTACCTCCTCACTAGCTGTGACAGGTCCTGGGGCCTCTCCAGACTCTAACATAGGTGCCAATAATGAGTCACCAAGAAACACTGCCGGCTCAAAACTCTCCAATTGACCAACACTTCCCGTTTTCTTGTGACCTTTCCTCCGCGGTTTGATAGACTGAGGTGGTGGCTGCAAGGCTCCGGATCTCTGAGAACGCGTCACAACACCTGCCATGGTTTGTACGCTACACTTCTCAACCCACTCCTGTTCCTCCCTACTAACGTCGGCCGCCTTCTCGGCAACGACCAAGGGTGAAACCTTAGAAGCAGACACCGCAAAGTCGTTGCCGAGGAGGAGGTCGACACCCCCAACAGGCAAGTTCTCTACAATTCCGACATCCAGCTCCTTCGCCACACCACCCACCTCCAGCTCCATCTGCACCAGCGGGTAGGACTTCGTAGCATTGATCCCCTGAATTACCACCACCCGAGCAGCGTTAATCGGTCTACCAGTAAAGTTCCTTAACAAGGTCTGAGAAGCCCCAGTATCACGCAATAGCTTAACTCCTCGCCTTTCGCCAGCCCACCTCACAAAACCATGCCCTCTATGACCCCCAAAGACGTCGCGGACAGGGTTCGAGCCTTCCAGACTCTTGAACACAGGCTGTGTCCCAACCTCTGACGAACTACCCTTGGCAAACTCAGAAGATATAGGCGACACCCCTATGCTGCGGGCCAATGACACAACCTTGTTTGGTGGCTTGTTCGGACAAGCATTTGCAAAGTGACCCTCCTTGTGACATGCAAAGCACTCTTTACTCTTTGGTTTCCCTTGGGAGTGGGAGGTACCATTAGACTTCTTATATGGGACGGTATTTGGTTTATGTTCAGTTTTATTGTCGGTGCTAGATGGTTTTGTGTATTTATGTGTATCAAAATTCTTGGGAGGGGGAGAGGTACGATCCTTTGCACCCGACTCACTCCTAGCTGCTGCTTCGCACCCTTGAATTAATGACAGTCGGAGGTCAGCCATTTCTGCTGCCTCCTGGAGAGTTCTAGGATTTTTGTCCTTTATATTTAATGTTAAGTCCCCGCCTGTGCACTTAAAGAACTGCTCCAAGAGAACCAGCTCACTCAACTCCTCAAAAGTAGCTGCCCTCTCAGAACGCAGCCAATGTCGTAGTGCATCAGACAAGTCCCGGGCGTGTTCTAGGAAGGTACTATCCTTGCCCTTAGTAACACCCCGAAACTTCAAGCGGTAAGTTTCTGGTTGTAACTCATAGGCCCGTAGCACAGCCTTCTTTAGCTCATCATAAACTACACAGGACTCTAAAGGTAGTGCATCATACGCTTTTAGCCCCTTTCCTAGGAGTCTTGATGAAACTAATGCTGCCCACTTTTCCTGAGGCCACTGGTGTTCCTGACACTTCTTCTCAAATCACATAAAAAAACTCAGTCACACATGATTCATCGAACACAGGAACTAGTTTAAGCAGGCGCGACAATGATTGGTCCCGATGTCTATTACCTCCCCCAATATTACGCCCTGTCACCTCCACTCGAGATCTCTCCAGCTCCCTGTCAGCCCGATACCTAGTAGACTCTGCCTGCAGTTCAGCCTCTCGTATAGCTGTTCTCTCTGCAGCCTCAGCCTGAGCTCTAGCAGCCTCAACCTGAACTCTAACCTGTCTTTCGGCAGCCTCAACCTGAGCTCTAGCAACCTCAAACTTGGCCATCTCAAGCCGAAACAACAAATCTGGAGTCAACCCTTGAGGAGGGGAAGGTGCATTTAATGGAGAGGGTCCCTGTGATTGAATTCCACGCTGCCATTGACCATCAACTTGGGGGTATGTACTAAATTCAGGCACCCTGACGTTTGATATGGGGGTAGAGTGGAGGGGGAGGGGGGGGGGGGGGGACCAGGGCCCCCAGTCGCCTCTCCACCCAGGTCTCTCCCTTCTAAACCCAATATCAAAGTCCTCAGCTGATCTTTCCTCATGCCACTTAAACCCTGGTGACCCTGGAGACCTGCCACACACTTTAAGCCATACTTATTCAGCTTCAACACCCTGGCAGCGGTAAGGGGCACCTCTAAAAATCTTCTAGCCCCCTCCTCGCTATCGACTAGCCACTCCACAGGTCTTTCTCCCTCCGAGCCCGTATCGTGACCTGACCCATCACTGTGTTCCGATGTATTAGACATGTTTGTGTACTGCAGTAATTATCACGGTTATAGAATGTGCCTTATCTCCTATGCAAGTATGTATATACTAATGTTATTTAAAGTCTTTAATGTGTTATATTGGTTGCTCCAAAAAAAAAACTATGTCCACTGTATTCCTCTAATCATAAGGAATCTCAAAACAAATGACCACTATATTCCTCTGTTCAGTAAATCCTATGCAAGGTCGCCATTTGTTACGTCCTGGGATATATAAACACTGGGCTCTTTCTATTGGACTAGGTATGCGGCAACAAGCAACAACGGAAAACGCTAGATCCAACCCTTATCTATAAACCCAGGCAACAAACCACCCTAAACCGTCAAGAGTCCTGCCTGGACAACGAGGTATCCTATGACTCGGTTACAGGGTGCACGCACTATAGACTGCTGATAGTCAAGCAGGCTATATAAAAGATCACACAATTAAGTTGACTTAAAGCGTCAAGGAAAAGATAGATAACGGAATTAAATTGCAGAAACAATTTAATAACAAACTAGAAGAAAGTACATTTAACGTTACGTTAATTAATACAACTAATCACCCCTGCGTGAAAGAAGGTGAGAGCAAACAGTCCTCAAAACATCGTACAGGTAGACAAGATGCAGGTTTCTAAACTGCATGCGGCTACTGTAGGATCTGATGCTTAGCAAAGAAAGTATGTTACGGATTTAGAGAACTCTTAACTAATAAGCAGGAATAAATACTAGTGATAGGACCTACAGGGTATAATGTCATAGGTATAATTAAATAAAGGCAGCCACTCGCAACATAACCACATACAGGTGTGCTTCTCACTCTTAGTCAGGCAAGCCTGCTCGGACAGAGTCTCTAAGCCACACCCTGACTCACAATGCTCACAAAGACGGTAAACTGTGGCACAATAACAAGCATACAGATATAATAAACCGCTAGCTGTTAATCTGCCAGGTGGCAGAGGTCTAGCCGGAAGGATATAGGCTTCGGATACCCGGGCTGAGCCACCTACTCTAGCCTAGGGACGTTCCCAAGTCTGTGCGCCAAATTACTCTAATTGAAAGGGTGCTCTCTTGAGAGACTCAGATCCCAAGTATCTGACTCTCTCCTGGCGACCCTAAAACAAACGCAAGGCGTGCTAGCGCAGTGCTGAGTGGACTAGGCAAGGGCCCTCACACAACACAACACTAGACACACAG
This sequence comes from Lithodes maja, assembly GCA_037953745.1. Taxonomy (NCBI): domain Eukaryota; kingdom Metazoa; phylum Arthropoda; class Malacostraca; order Decapoda; family Lithodidae; genus Lithodes; species Lithodes maja. The sequence goes on along the minus strand of JBAKBP010007406.1, from coordinate 29,406 downwards.
GCACACAGACAAGAAAATGCCCCCAGACTCCCACGGGTATCCTAGTAAAGTCGTGCAGGTCCACAGGACTCGCACCAGCAGACTTTACTTAAAGGATCGCAAAAAGCCTCCCCTCCGGTCTAGCCCCTGCTCACCTGCCACAAGAACACACTAGCAAGCATGAAACCACCAAATATGAGACAACAAAAAAAGCTTCCTAGGTCTCATTAACAATTATATCTCTGCATAAGGCCCAAAATCCTATCTAGTTATCTGAGAGCTCGTCGTTAATACAATGATAGATATAAGATCTATCAAGGGGATGGGGGTAATTAAATAGACTGGTGAAGTAGTGGAAAGCAGGTATACAAAGTAAGAGAGAAAGTTTCTAAGTGGGGTTGAGAGGGATAGATATCAAGGGGGTCCGAAGGGTACGACAGTGAGGTGAGCTCTGAGGAGAATAGCTCCTCTGGACCCCTCCAGGATCCCACACAAAGGCACGGTGGTCAGCCAATCACAGGCCGCTACGTCACCCGGCAGCAGGCCTGCAGAAGGCGCCAGGAACCACCAGCCAATCAAAACCGAGAGAAAAGACCACGCGGGCGAACAACTCCTCCGGGAGGGAGGAGGGAGGAGGAGGAAAAGCAACACTCACCTCCCCCACCCTGCTCGCTCGCTCGCTCTCTCTCTTTCACTACAATGCATCTTATGTATTATAATGAAACAATCAACTATCGAGAATAAAATATACTAAGATGTGTTGGTTAAGAATAAGGGCAGCTTCAAGGTGTGAAACAACATAAGAATATCCCAGACATTAGTTACATTGTCGTAGGCTATATACTAAGGAAAAGCCGGCCGGCCGGCTGGCGCCAGCCGGTTTCTAAACGGCTGGGCAGCCGACGTGCGCGCATGCCTGCACGTGGCTACTATGCAAGAGCGTCACACGAAGTTCATACACATTTGTCTTGGATGAGACACATGGACACGGTTGAGGAGAGTCGTGTTGTTAGACTGGCTTGGTATCTGTATCAACACAGTACTTCTTAGTGCATAGTAATGGTCTGCCTGAAGAATATACACATACAGTAGAGATAAGTTAATTGAATAACTGAGATGATCCATGTTCTATATCTCAATACATGACCTTCTAAACAATAGCTTATTATGCGCTTTAGAATGTAAATCACAAAACAATAACCACCAGCAAAATGATTGACACTTTGATCTTCTAAAAATCTGTTCATAGAATGTTATGAGATAGGAAAGTGAATGCTTGGTGTGGGTGACTTATTGTAGTTGGCCATTCATTTTGGATTGTGTTTGAATTAACATTAATCTCGAATTATTATCAGTAGGTCTTTCCAACATTATACTTCATTAATCATAAACCAGCTGACGTTAGTCTACTGTATTTACTAAGGATTGGCCTAATTTCGTTACTCCTACAGTATGTGAATATATGTTGATACCTATTTGGAATACATATTTTGTCTGTATATTATACAGTAGGCCTATGTACAGTATTCCATAAATACTAACTATAATATCATACACCAGCACAAATTCCCTAACAGAAGGTAATGGATTATATGGACAGGCCTTACATAATGTGGGTTAATAATGAATGAAAGCTAAAGTCCCCCATCCTAATGCATATTACACACTCTCTCTCTCTCACACACACACACATACACGCACATACATACTGTACACACGCTACAATACATAAATGAGAGAAGAGTAACGGCATTAAACTTATGCTAAAAGTCGACGTTAGGGAAAAAAACAAGCATAGCATAAGACATAATAGAGATGCTCCCATGATAGAAAGAGAAACTTTTTTGGTCTTTCGTTTTAATAATTGCTTCAATGCAGTCTTTGGAGCAAACTAATAATTGTAAAACCAACAACAAACTTTCAACTCAAATAATAAATATTACACCACATTAATGCCGCAAACTTCCGATTAGCTAGCTATATATGGATAACTTTAGCTCAAATAATAGAATAACACAACTTATGAACAGGACTACATAAAACACTCAAGTAAACGTTACTATGATACTACTGCTACTACTACTAATACTACTACTACTACTATTTATATTACTACTACTACTACTACTACTACTTTTTTTTTTTTTTTTTTTACCACTCAGTCCGTGCATCCCCTCTTTGGACCCTAGACCAGGTCAGAATAGTCATCAAAGCGCCTGACTTCGTTGTCATTCAGCTACTTCCTATTCCGGGGTAAGCACTCAGACTCATCATCGTGGATTACTACTACTACATTGATTTGTATTTAATATTTTTCATACATTTCATGTTACTACTACTACCATCACCACCTCCACCATCACCACCACCACTACCATATATTTAATATTGTACACATACTAAATTTCACAAGCATCAGATACTACTATTCTACACCATGCAACTTCAATCCAGTCTCCTTCCTATGCGACCCTCTGCCACTGCTGCCTCGTAGTCTACTTCTGCTACCGTCACTGGTTGTGGTGCAGACCTTCTTGTTCCCCGCAGGCATAGTAGTGCTGATCTGAGCAATGAGAAAGATAGACGGCATCTCATCCAGGCTACGACGTGGCTCCTAGGCTGTTGCTTCTTCTCTGCGATGATCTCTGCTAGCCTTGAATAGAAGCACTGGGCCCTGGGTCCCATCCCTCCTGATGTGGTGAAGACTAGTGGGGTAAAGCTGCCATGTTCGACGTGTAAGATCCTTTCTCCATATGTCCTGACCTTCTCTCGTTCATTCCTCTTGTGTGCAGCCTCCAGAGACAGCTCGCTGTAGCTGTGGGCCATTGGGTCAAATACTCTTATGTCAAAGAACGCTCGCTGTGCATTTGTCCAAATGCCTCTTGCACTAACGTCCAATCTTGCTTCAGTGGATGTGTTGGCCGTCCTGTGCTGCATGATCTCTCCATCCAAGGGAATGAGTGATGGTTCGCTCACCACATCTCTACACACCTCCCTGAGCATGTTCGCTGTTACATCTCTTACTTCATCGTGCCTGATGCTGATGAATCCTCCTTTCTTACATATCATGGTGTGGTCTGTATCGTTGATGGTTCCACAAACGCATCGATCGGGCAGTCCTTCAATCGGCCAATCATACCTCAGTGCAATAGCATAATTAAATTCTTGTTTGTTGAGATTGAAGCTTTTTGCCTTGATTGGTAGTGTTGTCAGCCAATTTGAAGCGCCCATTTCTTGTGCTATTTGTAGTTTTCTTGTTTGTCTCGGGTGAAGTTGTCCCATCAATTGTGCCAGGTCATTTTTCTGTGAGTTTTGCCTCTCTGACGTGATGGTCTTTCTGATGTAGATGTCTGCCTGGTCTACTTCACCGTCAGAATCTTGTGCTATGATACGGTCAGTGAGAGATCCTGTTATCTTTACTGAGTTTTGGTATTCCGTTACCGCCCTCTTCACTGGGTCGATGATTCCCATCCCTCCCAACCTAGGAGGCAGTGCGAGCAGCTCCCTCTCTGTATCATTCGGGGTGTGCAACTTTATCCATGCTGGGATGAGTTTGTCTCTGATGGCATCTTCCAGCGGTTGAAGTAATGCGCTCACATTTGGAACGGTTCTCATCAAGTAGGTCCAGCGATGTTTGACCCCATATGTGAATGCCGAATACGCGGCTTGTGGTTCCGTCTTTGCAATATTGGCCAGTTTCTCAATTTCTTTTACCCATTCTCTGACCTTCTCCTCTATGTATTTGTTCTTGAACTCTTCCGTGCCGATCACCGCCCCAAGGTGACGCTGTCCGTCCTTTGTTACTACCACTTCATTACCGCTGAAAGCTTCTACCGCCCTTTCATAATGTTCTGTTTTTACTATTAGTATTGACTTTCTGGCATTTGGATGGTACCCTATTTTTGGTCCTACCTCTGATATTTGCTCCCACCAGTGCTTGAGATTGTTGACTTTTCCCGCTCCAGTGAGATCGTCTGCATAGGCCACCTGCTTTACTTGCGTCGCCTCTTGGCTTGTTAAGGTTAGCAACACTGAGAGACCTAAGGCATACATTGCCATTGCTACTGGGTCACCTTGTCTGGTTCCTTCCATTGATTTCAGAGGTGTTCCCCTTCGTGTGTTCTGGTTGTTTACTATGAAGAGGTCCGCAGGCTTTTTATAGGTGTTCTCTACATAGGTGGCAAAACTGGGGCATTTTACTTTGATGTTATGTATTGCCGTCTTTCTGTTGATGGTGTTAAAGGCGTTTGTTGCATCCACTAGCAGCACAGCTTCACAGTCCACTTGCTCATATATTTTTCTTATGGCATGAATTGCTGCCTCTCCCCCTGCTTGGTGGCCGGCACACACTTGGAGATTACCGGCCGCTGACCGCACATCGTCTTTCACCACTTCCATTATGCATTTTCCGATGATTCTTCTCAGCACTTCACCCACTCCTACTTGTCTGCATCCTGGATTCTTGTCTAAAGGTATTAGGCGACAAGCTGTGGAAGCCTCCAAATGTTGACAATTTTGGGTGGTCATCTTTCTTGCAAGATCTGCCAGAGCCCTACATAAGTCTGTTGCTGCTAGTCCGAAGATTGCTCTACTCAGGATTGTCCTCCAGCCGTTTGCATCCAGCCCTACTACTACTACTACTACTACAACTACTACTACTACTACTACTACTACTACTACTCTAAACCACTCAGCCTGTGCATCCCCTCTTTGGACCCTAAACCAGGTCAGAACAGTCATCAAACCACCCGACTTGGTAGTCATTCAGCTACTTCCTATTCCGGGGTAAGCACTCAGAATCATCATCGTGGATTACTACTACTACTTTGATTTGTATTTAATATTGTACATACATTATATTTTACAAGCATCAGATATTACTTTTCTACACTATGCAACTTCAATCCAGTCACCTCCCTATGCGACCCTCTGCCACCGCTGCCTCGTAGACCACTTCTGCCACCTTCGCTGATTGTGATGCAGACAGTCTTGTTCCCCGCAGGTATAGTAGTGCTGATCTGAGCAATGAGAAAGATTGGCAGCACCTCATCCAGGCTACGACATGGCTCCTGGGATGTTGCTTCTTCTCTGCGATGATCTCTGCAAGCCTTGAATAGAAGCATTGGGCCCTGGGTCCCATCCCTCCAGATGTGGTGAAGACTAATGTGGTAAAGCTGCCTTGTTTGATATTTAAGATCCTTTCCCCCTCCTTCTCTTGTTCGTTCCTCTTGTGTGCGGCATCCAGAGACAGCTCGCTGTAGCTATGGGCCATTGGGTTAAATACTCTTATGTCAAAGAACGCTTGCTGTGCACTTGTCCAAATACCTCTTGCACTAATGTCCACTCGTGCTTCATTGGATGTGTTGGCCGTCCTGTGCTGCAAGATCTCTCCATCCAAGGGAATGAGTGATGGTTCGCGCACCACATCTCAACACCGTTCGCCGTTACATCTCTTACTTCATCGTGCCTGATGCTGATGAATCCTCCTTTTCTTACATATCATGGAGAGGTCTGCATCGTTGTTGGTTCCACAAACGCATCGATCGGGCAGTCCTTCAATCGGCCAATCAAACCTCAGTGCAATAGCATCATTAAATTCTTGTTTGTTGAGATTGAAGCATTTTGCATTGATTGGTAGTGTTGTCAGCCAATTTGAAGCACCCGTTTCTTGTGCTATTTGTATTTTTCTTGTTAGTCTCCGGGAAAGTTGTCCCATCAATTGTGCCAGGTCATTTTTCTGTGAGTTTTGCCTCTCTGACGTGAAGGTCTTTCTGATGTTGTAGATGTCCGCCTGGTCCACTTCACTGTCGGAATCTTGTGCTACGATACGGTCAGTGAGAGATCCTGTTATCTTTACTGAGTTCAGGTATTCCGTTGTCGCCCTCCTCACGGGGTTGATGATTCCTAGCCCTCCCAACCTAGAAGGCAGTGCGAGCAACTCCCTCTCTGTATCACTCGGGGTGCGCGACTTTACCCACACTGGGATAAGTTTGTCTCTGATGGCATCTTCCAGCAGTTGAAGTAGTGCGCTCACATTTGGAACGGTTCGCATCAAGTAGGTCCAGCGATGTTTGACCCCATATGTGAATGCCGAATACGCAGCCTGTGGTTCCGTCTTTGCAATATTGGCCAGTTTTTCAATTTCTTTTACCCACTCCCTGACCTTCTCCTCTATTCATTTGTTCTTGAACTCTTCCGTGCCGATCACCGCCCCAAGGTGACGCTGTCCGTCCTTTGTTACGATCACTTCACTACCGCTGAAAGCTTCTACAGCACTTTCATAATGTTCTGGTTTTACTCTTAGTATTGACTTGCTGGCATTTGGACGATACCCTATTTCTGAGCCTACACTTGATACTTGCTCCCACCAGTGCTTGAGATCGTTGACTTTTCCCGCTCCAGTAAGATCGTCTGCATAGGCCACCTGATGGACTTACATCAACTCATGGCTTGTTAAGGATAGCAACACTGAGAGACGTAATGCATACATTGCCATTGCTATGGGGTCACCTTGTGTGGTTCCTTCCATTGATTTCAGAGCTGATCCATGTCGTGTGTTCTGGTTGTTTACTATGAAGAGGTCGGCAGGCTGTTTATGGGTGTTCTCTACATAAGTGGCAAAGCTGGGGCATTTTACTTTGATGTTATGTATTGCTGTCTTTCTGTTGATGGTGTTAAAGGCAGTTGTTGCATCCACTAGCAGCACAGCTTCACAGTCCCCTCGCTCATATATTTTTCTTATGGCATGAATTGCTGCCTCTCCCCCTGCTTGGTGGCCAGCACACACTTGGAGATTTCTGGCCGCTGACCGCACATCGTCCTTCACCACATCCATTATGCATTTTCCAATTATTCTTCTCAGCACTTCGCCCACTCCCACTGGTCTGCACCCTGGATTCTTGTCTAATGGTGTTAGGCGACAAGCTGTGAAAGCCTCCAAATGTTGACAATTTGGAGAGGCCATCTTTCTTGCAAGAGCTGCCAGAGCCCTACATAAGTCTGTTGCTGCAAGTTCGAGGACTGCTCTGCTCAGGATTGTTCTCCAGCCATTTGCATCCAGCCCTGATGGGCCTGCACTGCCTTGTGTCCTGAGAGCCTTTTTTCAAATAATTTCGCCTGTGATTTGTTCGTATATGACGGTGTACGGTGGTATATAAGCCCCCTCTAGCTTCTGACTCTCGTGGATACTAGGTTGTGGATGTTTCGTTTCCAACATTTTGATGGTGTCTCTTGTGATAGGCAGCAGCCCACAAACTGCCTCCTTTGTCAGGGACCATATTGCAGGTGCCACTTTTCCTTGTCTCATCTTGTCGCCGAATCTCCTGGCCTCGTCTTCAGTGTTTTCTCTTTTTTGCCGCTGCCTTCCTTGTCTTTCTTGTAATGCTCTGGCTTCACTGAATAAGTCATCCATCTTGTTATCATTCCATAGTTTCATTCTTCTTGTTAGCGCAGCCACATTTTCACCTTATTTAGATTTGCGGTGATTTTTTTGCAAGAAGTGATGTGGAATGCTGAAAAGTATCTTGAGAGCATACAGGGCTAAAGATGTGTCACAGACATAGTTATAAATGAGCTTTGTCATATCGTTCAGCAGGTTGGTGGTGGCATCACATTTTGGTGGGTTGAAAAAGTTGTGTGCAGACCAGTATACAATTTCTGAGTAAGCTGCATCTGTCCAAGTTCTAACTTCCTCTTCCCGTAATCCTTTCCAGAGTATGTTTCCACCTCTCCCTGCTTCTTCTGCGGGTCTACCTGGGGCCCTCTCCCTTTGTGGTTCGGCCACCATTTGGGTATCCCAAGGCTCTTCATTGTCTGGCATGTCATCATTGTTTCCATCTGTTTCATTTGGCCCCGTTGGAGGCCTGTCATCCTCTCTTGCAGCTCGGTTGTCATCTCCCTCCCTTGGGTCTCTTGCGGGCTCCCCATTACTTTCCGCTTCTTGGGGTTCTTCTATCTCTCTTGGGACCCTTGAGTCCCTTGCTTCTCCCCGTATTCTTTCGGATTCCCTGCCACCATGACGGCCTCTCTCAGCTGCGTCCCGTCGCTCACTCTGGGAATTTGCTGCCGTCTCTCCACTCGTTCCTGCTCTACCTAAAGGGTTACAATATTTGGCACCCTTATTACAGTCTATGCATCTTTGTCCACTCTGCACACATTTGCATCAAGTACAATTGTGTTCATGTTTGGTACATATGCAGCATTTTTTGTTATTTTTTGACCTTTGTGATAGAGCCTCGTCTGAGCCTTCCTCGTGCTCCATCTTATCCTTATACCATTAATATATACACATTTCTTTCCGTTCCCCTACTAAGTCCTTAAAGAGTAGGCCTAGGATAACTGTAGGCAGGTTCACAGACCCTAATTAATATTCTAGGAAACTATTAAGCAGTGCCTAATTCTTGTAACTAAGAAGACGCATTCGTGCCCAAAAATCAGAAAATCATCAAAATAAACCTGGGTTAACCATGGATGGAGGAGCTAATATCTCCTATTATCTATTTACAAAGTAAATATTTATCTAGTCGATTTAGATCATCCGTTAGTTTTGGTTTTATAGCCTACACTTTTTATTTTATTTTTGTTTTATTTCTATGCACATCTTAACCCTTAAAGAGCGGCGCCCGGCTATAGTCGGACAAGAGAACCAAGGACTATGTGGCGGGGACCGGCTATAGTAGCATGCAATTTTGAGCACATTATCGGCTCTGAGAGAGAGACGAGCGGTGGGAGGAGCATAGGTCAGCTCTGACCATTCGGCACGGGTCCCGCGCGGCAACTGACGTCCCCTCCACACACATCCACACTCATTAACTCGCTACACAGGGAATTATGTAAGGAAATTACCGTATTTTAGCGATTTTGCCCTTCGGTTGCACGATCGTTGCAAGAGAACGCGTGGTCGTAGAAGGATGGTTCTGGTGTCATTGGAAAGTGCAATTATCGCCCTTTCAGGAATACATAATTGTATTGCTCTCTGGCTCTTGTTTATGCATGAAAAAGAGCAGTGAAATAAGCTCATTTAGGGTAAAACCACCCGCTTGGCAGGTAGTAGAAGTTACCGTTGAGTGTTAAACAATCACTATGTTATATGTATTACTTAAATAATTATAAATTTACCTTATCGTCCGTACGTAATCTGTGTAGCAAAAACAAAATATTTTTCGGTATGTGTGTCTACATAATATTGTTGTACTAGTGTTTATTCCCTATTAGTATAATATTATTGTTTGTCATATTTGATATTCCCCCTGGGAATGTGGGATGTCTGTGTAAGATTGTTGTGTTGTGTCTGTATAATTTGGTGTTACTACGTGACATACACAAACTAAGTAAGCGATTAAACAGGACAACAAGATAGAGAGAAAAAGCGTGAGTGAGAGAGTGAGAGTGAGTGAGTGTGAAAGATAGAAAGAGAGAGAGAGAGAGAGTGTGTGTGTGTGTGTAATAGGGAAAGTAATCCTTAGAGCAGGTTTTCCATAGGGTTGGAAATGCTTTGAGCGAAGCTTATAGACCTATCCATAACATAAGGGTCGAATTGGTCGTCCTATATAATCGCCACACTCACCTTGTGCACTTCCAAGTTACAAGACCACACAGACCTTGCGGTCCCAACTAGGTGGTCCGGCCTTAATACTACTAGATAGGGACAGTTTATATTGGTGGAATGGGGCAGTAAAGTAAAGACAGAGGGAGAGAGAGAGAGAGGGGGGCGGGGAGGGGGGACTAGTTATAGTAGTATTCAATGATGTTGAAAGTGATTAATCGATCAATAGAGATGAGAGAGAGAGAGGTCATATGGCTGTAAATTGGTCACTGGGGTTTGTGTAGCAGGGGTGGTATAGGGCAGGACTGTAGGAGGGGGTAGGGATATGGGTAAGGGATAAGGAGGACTGTAGGAGAGTGTAGGGTAAGGGGTAAGGGAGATATAGAGCACACACAATAAGTAGTTAATATATTCTTCAGATGTTCAGCAATATCGCCCCAAGTATAGATTATTTTATAGGTTGCTTGATTCTAGCCCAATATTGATTGTCCTGTTTCACTATACCTTTGCCTTCCTTACTGTTCAGTCCTTTTTCTCTTGATGACTCCTATTCCATCTTGTATGTAGCACCTCTGGACGTGTGGATATCCTGGCTATGTGGATTATAAGTGGAAGGAAGATGGTGGATGTGGGGGGTGGGGAGGGGAGAGGGGTGAAGCGTGAGGAGGTGGGATGAGGGGTTAGGTGGGTGGTGACCGTTGTGTTTATGGCAGCGGTCAAGTACGGGGTGTCGGCTGACACCTCCAGCTTTTCCCCTCTTACGCTGCTCTACACATCTACACACCCTACACCGATAAAATTGGATGGGAATTTAGCTTGTAATTCGATTTTCAATTACAGTGTTACTTTCCTTTTTTCCATGTCTAATTTTGTGGTCTTTACCCTTTTGTTGTTCTACATACTGTAGAACAAAAATTGAGACATGTGCTAAATGACTTGAACATAAAAGTCGAAAGGTACCGTATGGACATAAGCGGAATTCAGAATTAGGATAATAACATCAGCATTATTTACCAAGGCCGACAACCTAAATGTTATTGGAATATTAAGAACCATATCTAGGTAGTCTTTGGTTTGTTTCAAACCCTTTAACATATGAACGTTTACTTAGTTTACAAAATTATCATGATAATGTATGTGTATATTGAAGGGGATATTGGATATATTATTTTTGTAGTAGTAGTAGTAGTAGTGGTAGTAGTAGTAGTAGATAACTTACTCAATGAAGCCAGAGCATTACAAGGAGACTAGGCAGGCAGCGGCAAAAAATGGAAAACAATGAAGACGAGGCCAGGAGATTCGGCGACCAGATGAGGCAAGGAAAAGTGGCACCTGCAATAAGGTCCCTGACAAAGGAGGCAGCTTGTGGGTTGCTGCCTACCACAAGAGAAACCATCCAAATGTTGAAAGAGAAACATCCACAACCTAGTGTCCACGAGAGTCATAGGCTAGAGGGTGATTATATACCACCGAACACCGTCATATACGAACGAATCACAGGCGAAATGATTTGAAAAAAGGCTCTAGGGACACAAGGCAGTGCTGGCCCATCAGGGCTGGATGCAAACGGCTGGAGGACAATCCTGAGTAGAGCAATCTTCGGACTAGCAGCAACAGACTTATGTAGGGCTCTGGCAGCTCTTGCAAGAAAGATGACCACCCAAAATTGTCAACATTTGGAGGCTTCCACAGCTTGTCGCCTAATACCTTTAGACAAGAATCCAGGATGCAGACAAGTAGGAGTGGGTGAAGTGCTGAGAAGAATCATCGGAAAATGCATAATGGAAGTGGTGAAAGACGATGTGCGGTCAGCGGCCGGTAATCTCCAAGTGTGTGCCGGCCACCAAGCAGGGGGAGAGGCAGCAATTCATGCCATAAGAAAAATATATGAGGAAGTGGACTGTGAAGCTGTGCTGCTAGTGGATGCAACAAACGCCTTTAACACCATCAACAGAAAGACGGCAATACATAACATCAAAGTAAAATGCCCCAGCTTTGCTACCTATGTAGAGAACACCTATAAAAAGCCTGCGGACCTCTTCATAGTAAACAACCAGAACAAACGAAGGAGATCACCTCTGAAATCAATGGAAGGAACCACACAAGGTGACCCAGTAGCAATGGCAATGTATGCCTTAGGTCTCTCAGTGTTGCTAACTTTAACAAGCCATGAGGCGACGCAAGTCAAGCAGGTGGCCTATGCAGACGATCTCACTGGAGCAGGAAAAGTCAACAATCTCAAGCACTGGTGGGAGCAAATATCAAAGGTAGGACCAGAAATAGGGTATCATCCAAATGCCAGAAAGTCAATACTAATAGTAAAAACAGAACATTATGAAAGGGCGGTAGAAGCTTTCAGCGGTAGTGAAGTGGTAGTAACAAAGGACGGACAGCGTCACCTTGGGGCGGTGATCGTCACGGAAGAGTTCAAGAACAAATACATAGAGGAGAAGGTCAGAGAATGGGTAAAAGAAATTGAGAAACTGGCCAATATTGAAAAGACGGACCACAGGCCGCGTATTCGGCATTCACATATGGGGTCAAACATCGCTGGACCTACTTGATTAGAACCGTTCCAAATGTGAGCGCATTACTTCAACCGCTGGAAGATGCCATCAGAAACAAACTCATCCCAGCGTGGATAAAGTTGCACACCCCGAATACTACAGAGAGGGAGCTGCTCGCACTGCCTCCTAGGTTGGGGGGGATGGGAATCATCAACCCAGTGAAGAGGGCGATAACGGAATACCAGAACTCGGTAAAGATAACAGGATCTCTCACTGACCGTATCGTAGCACAAGATTCTGATGGTGAAGTAGACCAGGCAGACATCTACAACATCAGAAAGACCATCACGGCAGAAAGGCAAAACTCACAGAAAAATGACCTGGCACAATTGATGGGACAACTTCAACCGAGACAAACAAGAAAACTACAAATATCACAAGAAACGGGCGCTTCAAATTGGCTGACAACACTACCAATCAAGGCAAAAAGCTTCAATCTCAACAAACAAGAATTTAATGATGCTATTGCACTGAGGTATGATTGGCCGATTGAAGGACTGCCCGATCGATGCGTTTGTGGAACCATCAACGATACAGACCACACCATGATATGTAAGAAAGGAGGATTCATCAGCATCAGGCACGATGAAGTAAGAGATGTAACAGCGAACATGCTCAGGGAGGTGTGTAGAGATGTGGTGAGCGAACCATAACTCATTCCCTTGGATGGAGAGATCATGCAGCACAGGACAGCCAACACATCCATTGAAGCAAGATTGGACGTTAGTGCAAGAGGCTTTTGGACAAATGCACAGCGAGCGTTCTTTGACCTAAGAGTATTTGACCCAATGGCCCACAGCTACAGCCAGCTGTCTCTGGAGGCTGCACACAAGAGGAACGAACGAGAGAAGGTCAGGACATATGGAGAAAGGATCTTACACGTCGAACATGGCAGCTTTACCCCACTAGTCTTCACCACATCAGGAGGGATGGGACCCAGGGCCCAGTGCTTCTATTCAAGGCTAGCAGAGATCATCGCAGAGAAGAAGCAACAGCCTAGGAGCCACGTCGTAGCCTGGATGAGGTGCCGTCTATCTTTCTCATTGCTCAGATCTGCACTACTTTGCCTGCGGGGAACAAGAAGGTCTGCACCACAACCAGTGACGGTGGCAGAAGTAGACTACGAGGCAGCAGTGGCAGAGGGTCGCATAGGAAGGAGACTGGATTGAAGTTGCATGGTGTAGAATAGTAGTCTCTGATGCTTGTGAAATAAAATATGTATACAATATTAAATTTAAGGTAGTGGTGGTGGTGGTGGTGGAAGTGGTGATGGTAGTAGAAGTGGTGATGGTAGTAGTAGTAACATGAAATGTATGAAAAATATTAAATAAAAATCAATGTACTAGTAGTAATCCACGATGATTAGTCTGAGTGCTGACCCCGGAATAGGAAGTAGCTGAATGACAACCAAGTCGGGCGCTCTGATGACTGTTCTGACCTGGTCTAGGGTCCAAAGAGGGGATGCACAGGCTGAGTGGTAATAAAAAAAAAAAAAAAAAAAAGTAGTAGTAGTAGTAGTACAAAGGAGTACAAAGGAAATCAAGCAACAACATATATAGTGACCCTTCTAGGTTGCTTGTCCTCCAAAACACTGAGGATCAAGTGTCCAAACAGTGGTTTAGAGTGGGTAAGGGAACATTGGAAAGGGAATTACTGCCCTAGAACTAATGTCCGTGGCAGGATTAGGAAGTTAGTAGGAGGCAGAGGGGTTAGTAACTGAGGGGGGGATAAAATAAAGTTATTCATTTACAAACGCAGTCAGTCGCGGGTTTGATGCGAGATATTTGTCTAGGCGGAGTTTAAATGAATCAACGGTGATGCAGTCTATAACGTTTCGGGGAAGCCCATTCCACAAGTTGACAACTCGATTGAAGAAGAAATTCTTAGATTCGTGTGAGTTAAAAGATTTACCAATAATTTTGCAACCGTTTCCCCGCGTGTAATTAGATTGGTCGATAGTGAAGTACTTACTACAGTTCATATTGTCGATGCCTTTGATGATTTTGAAAACTTGAATTAAGTCACCTCTTAATCTGCGCTGGGTTAAAGGAAATAGATTTAATTCTCTAAGACGCTCTTCGTATGGTTTGTTCTTTAGGCTAGGTATAATTTTGGTAACTCTACGTTGAACTCGTTCTAGCTTGTTTATATCTTTTTGGTAATAAGGGCACCAGGATTGAACGCAGTATTCCAGAAGAGGGCGGACTAAGGAATTGTAAAGGGTTAGGATAACTTCTTTGGATTTATGCTCAAATGACCTGCCTATAAAGCCAATTATTTTGTTTGCCTTCTTAACAACTTCTGAACATTGTTGACTCGGTTTTAGGTTACTCGATATTGTTACTCCCAGATCGGTTTCTCTGTTTACATTCTTAAGCTGAGTGCCATTCATCGAATAGTTTGCTTTCTCATTTAGGTATACGATATGTAGTACTATACATTTATCCGCATTGAAACTCATTTGCCAAATTTGGGCCCAACATGACAATTTATCTAGATTGTGTTGCATATCGTCAATATCGTATAAATACGATAGAATATGACTCTTTTGTGATCTCTTATGTCTCTGTGACGTCACGATCTCTCCTACAGCACGACGTAGGACGAGTAGATCGTATATTATAAGATTGTAAATAAGTTAAGTTATAAAAAGCCTAATATGCTATTAAGCAATATTGCCATGGTCTTATGTAGTATATATGAATTTATCGTATATATTAATATAATTTATCGTATAGAGCAACCTAAATGCGGTACGATAATTTGGGCTCTTGGCGGTTTGCCAAGGCAGCAAGGTGTGCTTTAGAGGTACGCCAGAGCCTTCACGAACACCAACCAGTTAACATCTAATTTTCCGCCCTCAGTTGATCGTGCTTTTGTGCCTGTAATCACAATACACATACAGCAATACACTCAGCTACACCATCACGACGCTCTCATCGACATCATGACTGACTGATAGATAAGCATATTATTCATGTCCATTCCCATGTAATCATTTATTCTTTCTTTAACTTGACTCGTGTCTTGGGACCGAAGTCTCGTTCCCCATTGTCCACCACCATATTGGGTAAAACGTTCTCCCTTGCCTCATTGCCACGTGGAACTATTGGTGAGTTAATTCCTGGCTAATATTAACCCTTATAACCTTACCCTAATATACATTTGTTATGTGAGACCTTTGGATATAAATTAGCTTGTTTCAGATTGAATTCAATTTAGATATAGAGTAGTTTTCATTTAGATTGATTTTATTTGATTCATTATAGCTTAGTAATATTTAACTTCCATTGATAGTTTACCACATTGGTGCCCAGACCCGGGAATTAGCTACCAGTAAGGGATTTTAAGGCAATGAACAAGGGGACATATAACAGGATGCAGGAACAACTCTATGATAAACTGGCAAGGCTAGCCAAGCGATGGTTAGAGCCGGAATGCAGGGTCACATCGTTGTGCCTGCCTAAGTCCTGCATCCCACCCATCATCTTTCCCCAGTAATTTTCTTTTCCGTTTCGGACTTCCTGTGACTATTATGACCTGACCTAACATTTTTTCTTGTTCAATATGCTCCATTAATAGGTATTGCTATTTAGTGTACTATTTTTTCTCCATAACATAGAAGTCCGCCGGTTGGCGTCTCTTAATTAGACTATTATTTGGCCGTTGTTTTGTAACGTAACATTTAGATACATAGCCTATAGGCTCGCAAGCAAAATGGATAAAAACGATAAAGAGACACCGTCTAGTGGGGTGCTGATCAAAGCCCCTAAAAATCAAAGGGCGGGACTTCGGGGAGTATTAAATAGGCTAATAGTGGACTTAAACACTTTCACCACTACTGATGATCTAGAGGAATTGGAGGCCAGATTAGATAACGTCCAGGCAACCCACGGTCGTATTACGGCTCTGAGTGAGGTGATTGTGGCTGACATGATAGAGGAGGACGAGATAATTACAGAGTGTGATAATCGCGCCCTCTATGACGAACCTGTCTTTAGGGCGAAGCGCCTATTACAGCGTGCTGTCACAAGTAAGAAGGGAGGCGATAATGAGGCCCATAGAAGGGCTGACCCTAAACAGACTGTACACCTCCCAAAGCTCAATCTTCCTACATTTGGGGGCAAGTTAACCGAGTGGTTAGCCTTCTGGGACGTGTTTCGATCTGCGGTTCATGAATCCTCTTTGGATAATGTCCGCAAGTTTTACTATCTGAAGGGACAAATGGAAGGAGAGGCCTTACAATTAATAGAGGGTTTTGCAGTGGTGGGTGGTAGTTATCTTGAAGCGGTACACTTATTAGAGTCCACATACGGGGATAGAGAGCAGTTGAAGATGGCCCATGTCGTTGCCTTGTTGGGGCTCGCAGAACCACAGTATAAGGTTGATGAGTTGACAAACTTCAGGGCAAATATGGAGTGCCATACTCGATCGCTAGACACCCTAGGGCTTACCACGCAGGAAATGATAGTCATTATCTTGCGGCAGAAGCTTCCTATGGCAATACTTGATAAGGTAAGATCATCAAGGGGAGGTGTGGTTGAGTGGTCTTGCCACTGGCCTGGTAATCCAAAGGTCCCGGGTTCAAATCCCGATGTATCAATGGGAAGATATTATTGGGATGGAATTTGTGCTGTACCTAGTATCAGTGCATTACCACAAAGCCCACCGAAACGTCAATAAAATACCCTCATTGTTCCCTGATTAAATAGCACTGTATGAATATTCCCATATTCAAAATATGCTATAGGGGTGCAATGCCTGGTGAGTTATCTGCTCAACAGGTGGCGTTGTGTGTGTGTAAGTGTGAGAGTCCGAGTGTAGAGGGTGAGACAGTGAAGCACGGGAACGAGATGGCTTCAGAGATGGGGTCGTTTCGGGCCATGAGTGAGCACCGTGCCTCATGTGAAGGCAAGATGGCAGGTGCTCGTTGTACTCTACGTGCTTCACATGTCTCACTCCCTAGACTGGAACAAGACCTCACGGGCTTCACTGTTCATTGTAAAGCGGTGAATGTTAAGGCTCTCAGCCTATGCCCGAGAGGAAGTAAGTTGGAATATAGAAAAAAAAAAAAAAAAAAAAAAAAAAAATTTGAACTGGGGGAGTTCAAAACTCAGTTCAGCAAGGAGATCAATAATCTACAGTTGAACAAAGGGAGAATGTATGTGTCGGGAGGGAGTGAGAATGTGGAGAAGAGGGGAACAATAAGCATGACAGTGGGGACTAAAGTAAAGAAAGAGGGTGTGTATAAGAAACCTGCTCAGATTCTATGTAAGCTATGTAATAACAAACATAAATGGAGTTTCTGCATAAAATACCCAACAAATGAGACAAAACTAGCACAGGCGAAAAGATTGAAGCTATGTGTAGGTTGTCTAAGTGGGGAACATGGTAAGCAGGGACAATGTACTGCTACATACTTAAGGCCCTGTCGCCACTGCAAAGGACATCACTTTGATAAGTTGTGTCCTACAGCAGATAAAGTCAAAGACGTCAAAACAGAGGGTACTACAACTGTGACGCTAGGTAGCACGCAAGACACCACTATATTGCCCACAATACAGATTCCCATGGAAGGTAATGACATTAACAAAGTTTGTCGGGTACTTCTAGATCAAGGATTTCAACGTTCCTTTATAAAGAGGTCCGTACTAGTGGGATTGAAGCACCGAATCGTAGGGGCTGAGACTCTTCGATTACAGGGCTTCACAGGGGTTACTGATAAACAAGACTACGAGATAGCGGAAATTTCATATTTCTATCGTAAAAACCGGTACTTTATGACTTGTATCGTAGTAGACACCCTACCAGAATATGTATCTGTGGGTGTCAAGAAGGTGGAACACGCATTACGTAGCAAAGGGGTTAACTTGTCAGATCCCATGGGAAATCAGAGTGAGGTGCATGTTCTACTTGGTGTAGATCATTATTATGAAGTAGTATACCCTGGATTTAAAAAGATGTGTGGTGTAGTTTTAATCCCCACTAAATTTGGATACTGCATGAGCGGAAAGGTGCATACTACACAGTCAAAGGTCCTGGTCGACACGGTCTCGATATATAGAGTCAATGTAACCGCGGCAGAGGAGTTGGGAAGGGAGGATTCCCAACCTAGTGACCCTAAGATGGCTGCCGAGTTCGACCTGGAACGACTGTGGAGATTGGATCACATAGGCATTAATCCTATGGAGACTGATTATGACTCGGAAGTTGCGCTACAAAGGTTTGACGAGTCTGTGTGCTACTGTGCCTCAGACAAGCAATATAAAGTTAGTTTACCCTGGAAGAACAGTGAGATAAGCCTGCCTACCAACTATGGTTTGGCATTAGGTCGCTTGCGCGCATTGCAGCGGAAATTGTCTAACGAACCGAGCACGCGCCAGGCGTATGACGATGTATTTCGGAGTTATGAGGATAGGGGCTTTATAGAGAGAGTCGATGTCAGGGAACCGTGTAAGAAGGGTAGGGTTCACTATCTGGCCCATCATGGGGTAAAGAAAGACAGCGTCACCACACCAATATGGGTGGTGTATGACTGTTCTGCCCACCAAGGACAACAACCCAGTCTAAATGACTGCCTGTTGACAGGTCCGTCCATGGTGTCGGACCTGTCCCAACATCTATTGCGGTTTAGGCTGGGGAAGTATGCCTATACCAGTGACATCGAGAAGGCATTCTTGATGGTCAAGCTAAAGGAGGAAGATAGAGATGTTACCCGCTTTCTTTGGTTCGGCGACATTAGCGACTCTGAAAGTCCCATCATAATATACCGTTTTCGGGTTGTACTCTTTGGGGCCACTTGCTCGCAGTTTTTGTTAAATGCCACAATCAGAAAACATCTAGCTGACACTCATGAGGACACAAGTAAACTATCTCGCGGATTATACATTGACAATTTGCAGGGTACTAGCGATAGTCAAAATGATTTGTTATATGCATACTGGCAAGCACGCAGATTGTTTGCGGATGCACATCTATTTCTCCGCGAGTGGGTTACTAATAGTGAAGATCTTCAGAGTTTAATACAGGTGGATGGTACGGCATCTCTTAACCAGGAAAAGTCCAGAAATTTGGGGATGATCTGGCAACCTAAACATGACATACTAACTTTTCAAACAAGGTCTTTTGCTCAGCAGACAGGAGCGCACACAAAAAGAAGTCTGTTGAGCAAGGTTGCGCAATTTTTTGATCCTTTGGGTCTAGCATTACCTGTTACCATAAGAGCTAGGATTCTAATGCAGGAAGTTTGGAGACGTAAGATAGGATGGGATGACAGTTTGCCCGAGGACTTGAATGACCAAGGGACATTGTTGTTGAATGAATATGCCATCCTATGTACTAAACCTATACCTCGTAAAGTGGCGGCGTTCGGTGACGTTACGTTACACACGTTTTGCGATGCTAGCGCCACGGCATACGGGGTAGCCATATATGTTGTTACTTCATTTGGGGCACATTTAGTTACAGCCCGGGCCAAGGTAGCCCCGGTTAAAAAGGTAACTATCCCTAAAATGGAATTGACTGCCATGCTGCTATTAGCACGTCTGGTGCAACATGTACGCGCAGCATACGAGAGCGAATTAAATATTGAAATCGTTCATGTATGGTGCGATAGTCAGGTCGCACTCAACTGGATACATAGCAAGAAGTCTCTGCCAGTTTATGTGCGGAATAGGGTAGATGAGATTAGAGCCCTTTTGCCAGACGTTGCTTATCATTATGTAAATACAAAAGAAAACCCTAGTGATCTCATAACTAGGGGTATAACGGCTAGCCAGTTAATGAAGTCCGAATTGTGGTGGCATGGTCCAAAGTGGCTGCTCCATGAAAGTGAATGGACGATATGGCATGCTGTTGGTGAGGGACTTCTGCCACTGGAAACAGTGGCAGTTACAGCCCAACCAAATGAGCCACCGGGTCCTATCATGAAGTGGGCAAGATTCGGTGACTATAATAAACTAGTCAGAGTTGTAGCTTGGGTGTTGCGATATGTATCCAATCTCAAGCTTAAAGTAACGGGCCAACTCTGCAACAGGGGTCACAACATTGATGCTCGTGAATTTAAAGCAGCTGAAGTAACTTTGATCAAATGGGTTCAAGTAGAAACCTTTTCCAATGAATTAGAATCCTTGAAAAGCTTGAATAAGACATTAATGCCTAATATAGTGCGTCAACTACGGTTGCACCTAGACAATGGCCTCATCAGGTGTGAGGGTCGCCTGAAGTGGTCGGGTGTACCAGACGGCACAAACCGACCTATACTTATGCCAACAAGACATCACGTTACTGATCTATTGATCATACGTGCACATAGGGAAGTAAAACACTACGGGGTATGTCATATTATATCAAATTTACGTCTCACATGGTGGATACCCAGAGTTCGACAAGTAGCTCGACGCGTAGTGAGAAAGTGTGTAATATGCCAGAGACTAAAGGGTAAACCATATGCAACTGGACCAGCTCCACCTCTACCTGAATGCCGTGTAAAGCACGTAGAACCTTTCCAAGCGGTAGGATTAGATTACACAGGGGCATTGAAGACGAGGGAGCATGAGAAGGTTTATATATTATTGTTTACCTGTGCGACGTCTCGAGCGGTACACCTAGAACTATGTGATAATATGTCTAGCGAAGAATTTATGCTGGCGTTCAGACGGTTTTGTGCCCGTCATTCATTCCCTCAACTCATTCTTAGCGACAATGCTCCCACTTATGTCCAAGCATCAAAATATCTAAAGGATATGAGTAGTGATCCTACTGTTATCACTTTTTTGGGAGAGAAGAAGTGCGAATGGAGGTTCATTCCAGTTAAGGCACCTTGGTTTGGTGGAATGTGGGAACGATGTGTCGGCATAGTAAAGTCAGGACTAAGAGCGGTTGTAGGACGTGCTCTATTAAAGAAAAGTGAGTTGACGACAGTCCTCACAGAGATAGAGGCAGTCGTGAATGATCGCCCGCTTACATATGTGTACACCGACCTGCAAGAACCACTACCATTAACGCCAGCTCACTTGCTATATGGAAAACCATTGACTGTGTTTCCATCTGATTTTCAGTCCATAGTAGAGTTAGAGGATCCCTCGTTGTACTCTGAGGTAGCGGTGTCTAAGAGATACCAGTATATATCCAGGATAATCGAGGATTTTAGGAAACGGTGGATTAGTGAATATCTGCTAGCATTGAGGGAAAGGAGTGTTACTCCCTCTGGTAGACCAACGGCACCTACAGTTGGTGAAGTTGTTTTAATTAAAGAAGATAGTCCTCGTTTATACTGGAAATTAGGCCGCGTATTGGAGGCATACAAGGGGGCAGACTCTGTAGAGCGGGTGGCGCTATTGAAGACAGCCACTGGAACTACTGTTCGTCCTATCGCACGTTTG
The DNA here is from genome assembly GCA_037953745.1 of Lithodes maja. Classification (NCBI taxonomy): domain Eukaryota; kingdom Metazoa; phylum Arthropoda; class Malacostraca; order Decapoda; family Lithodidae; genus Lithodes; species Lithodes maja. The sequence goes on along the minus strand of JBAKBP010007406.1, from coordinate 7,933 downwards.
TACGCTTTGGAGCTCGATTCCGCATTGCAATCTGAGGCTCCACCTGTTATTGCTGGGTCCGAGGATTCTCAAAGGAACGACTCACCTCTTACTGATGGTGGTCATTCTCGGACCGGGACGCGTCCCAGACGCGCTGCTGCTGGCGCCGTCGACTTGTGGCGTCAGAAGATAGCCTCTGGGCAACTTTAGGTTTAAGGTGGGGTTCAGGTCTTTTTTGTGGGGGGAGTGTGTCGTATAAATACGATAGAATATGACTCTTTTGTGATCTCTTATGTCTCTGTGACGTCACGATCTCTCCTACAGCACGACGTAGGACGAGTAGATCGTATATTATAAGATTGTAAATAAGTTAAGTTATAAAAAGCCTAATATGCTATTAAGCAATATTGCCATGGTCTTATGTAGTATATATGAATTTATCGTATATATTAATATAATTTATCGTATAGAGCAACCTAAATGCGGTACGATAATTTGGGCTCTTGGCGGTTTGCCAAGGCAGCAAGGTGTGCTTTAGAGGTACGCCAGAGCCTTCACGAACACCAACCAGTTAACATCTAATTTTCCGCCCTCAGTTGATCGTGCTTTTGTGCCTGTAATCACAATACACATACAGCAATACACTCAGCTACACCATCACGACGCTCTTATCGACATCATGACTGACTGATAGATAAGCATATTATTCATGTCCATTCCCATGTAATCATTTATTCTTTCTTTAACTTGACTCGTGTCTTGGGACCGAAGTCTCGTTCCCCATTGTCCACCACCATATTGGGTAAAACGTTCTCCCTTGCCTCATTGCCACGTGGAACTATTGGTGAGTTAATTCCTGGCTAATATTAACCCGTATAACCTTACCCTATATATACATTTGTTATGTGAGACCTTTGGATATAAATTAGCTTGTTTCAGATTGAATTCAATTTAGATATAGAGTAGTTTTCATTTAGATTGATTTTATTTGATTCATTATAGCTTAGTAATATTTAACTTCCATTGATAGTTTACCACTTGTTCTTTTGAGAGTACGCTATTTGCAATTTTTGTATCGTCAGCAAATTTTGAGATTGTACAGGTGAGACCCTCATCTATGTCGTTGATGTAAATTAGAAAGATAATTGGTCCTAGTACCGATCCCTGGGGTACCCCGCTACTTACATTGGTCCATTTAGATGCCTTACCGTTTATGACTACTCTTTGCTTTCTGTCGCTGAGCCAATTTCTATCCATTTCAACACACCATCTTGTATTCCATGCGCTTTTAGTTTTAGCAGTAAACGTTTGTGGGGAACTTTGTCAAAGGCCTTTTGAAAATCAAGGTATATAATATCTACAGCTTTACTCTCATCGTAGAGGTTGAGGATATCGTGTAAGAAGTCTAAGAGGTTTGTTAAACAGGAACGTTTTTTACGAAAGCCGTGTTGAGTATCTTTAAGTATGTTATTTTCCTGTAAGTGATTTACGAGTCTGTCTCTTATGACCGTTTCTAGCATTTTACATACAACTGAGGTTAAGCTAATTTGAACGATAGTTACAGGGTAGGGATTTGCTGCCTTTTTTGAATATCGGTGTTATGTTGGCTAGCTTCCACTGATCGGGCATAGTTCCCGACTGCAAGGATTTATTGAATAGTAATGTCAGTGCTTTGGAGAGCTCATCCTTAGCTTCCTTTAGAACTCTAGGCGAGATTGTATCAGGTCCAGGTGTTTTATTTACCTTGAGTTTATCTAAACAATTCAATACTTCTCTCTCTGTAACGGTGATATTGCTTAGAACATCTGAATTATCAATCTGAATCGGCGATGGTGTAGGGATATCACTGAGGTCTTCTGATGTAAAAACTGATGCAAAGAAGGTATTGAGGGCATTACTCATTTGTACTTCGTCTTTGGTGTATTCTCCATTTTCATCGAGTAGTAGTAGTAGCACAAGATTCTGACGGTGAAGTAGACCAGGCAGACATCTACAACATCAGAAAGACCATCACGTCAGAGAGGCAAAACTCACAGAAAAATGACCTGGCACAATTGATGGGACAACTTCACCCGAGACAAACAAGAAAACTACAAATAGCACAAGAAACGGGCGCTTCAAATTGGCTGACAACACTACCAATCAAGGAAAAAAGCTTCAATCTCAACAAACAAGAATTTAATGATGGTATTGCACTGAGGTATGATTGGCCGATTGAAGGACTGCCCGATCGATGCGTTTGTGGAACCATCAACGATACAGACCACACCATGACATGTAAGAAAGGAGGATTCATCAGCATCAGGCACGATGAAGTAAGAGATGTAACAGCGAACATGCTCAGGGAGGTCTGTAGAGATGTGGTGAGCGAACCATCACTCATTCCCTTGGATGGAGAGATCATGCAGCACAGGACGGCCAACACATACACTGAAGCAAGATTGGACGTTAGTGCAAGAGGCTTTTGGACAAATGCTCAGCGAGCGTTCTTTGACATAAGAGTATTTGACCCAATGGCCCACAGCTACAGCGAGCTGTCTCTGGAGGCTGCACACAAGAGGAACGAACGAGAGAAGGTCAGGACATATGGAGAAAGGATCTTACATGTCGAACATGGCAGCTTTACCCCACTAGTCTTCACCACATCAGGAGGGATGGGACCCAGGGCCCAGTGCTTCTATTCAAGGCTAGCAGAGATCATCGCAGAGAAGAAGCAACAGCCTAGGAGCCACGTCGTAGCCTGGATGAGATGCCGTCTATCTTTCTCATTGCTCAGATCAGCACTACTATGCCTGCACGGAACAAGAAGGTCTGCACCACAACCAGTGACGGTGGCAGAAGTAGACTACGAGGCAGCAGTGGCAGAGGGTCGCATAGGAAGGAGACTGGATTGAAGTTGCATGGTGTAGAATAGTAGTATCTGATGCTTGTGAAATTTAGTATGTGTACAATATTAAATATATGGTAGTGGTGGTGGTGATGGTGGTGATGGTAGTAGTAGTAACATGAAATGTATGAAAAATATTAAATAAAAAAAAAAGTAGTAGTAGTAGTAGTAGTAGTAGTAGTAGTAATTAATACTAATTAATAATTACCTTTAACTTAAAACTACAAAATCAATGGTGTTTAATATCTTCCTTTAGTATTGAAAATATGGATAACCTCTCATGGAGTATACTCAAACAAGTGGAAGGAATGGAGTGGGAGAGGAGTGAATGTAACCACCAAAAGGGTAAAGATCACGATATTAGACACGGAAAAAAGGAAAGTAACACTGTAATTGAAAATCGAATTACAAGCAAAATTCCCATCCAATTTAATCGGTGTAGGGTGTGTAGATGTGTAGAGCAGCGTAAGAGGGGAAAAGCTGGAGGTGTCCGCCGACACCCCCACCCCGTACTTGACCGCTGCCATAAAAACAACGGTCACCACCCACCTAACCCCTCACCCCACCTCCTCACGCTTCACCCCTCTCCTTCCCCACCCCCCACGTCCACCGTCTTCCTTCCACTTATAATCCACATTGCCAGGATATCCACACGTCCAGAGGTGCTACGTACAAGATGGAATAGGAGTCATCAAGAGAAAAAGGACTGAATAGTAAGAAGGCACTGTTTAGTGCACTACACTCTTTACAGAGTATGCAAAATGCTATCTACTCTCTTCTGCTCTAACTGCTCTACTGAAAAACATTTTACATCTTCGGAGGGAAGTTTGTTCCAGGTAGAACAGATCTTATATGTGAAAAAGGTTTACACAAATACTAGTGCTGAACCTTTTCAATTCTAATTTCCGCCCATGGTTGCATATTGTATTTATATTGAGGCTTAACATTTTGCTATAATCCATATTTTCAAACACATTAAGTATTTGAAATACTTCAATGAGCTGACCTCGTGTTCTGCGTGTCTCCAACGGAAAGAGATCAAGAGCTCTGAACCGGTCCTTATATCTCATTCTTTTAAGCGATGGAATAAGCTTTGTAGCTCTAGCTTGTACTCTTTCTAGTTGCTCTATATTTTTCCTGAGTGCTGGAGACCAGAATTGAACAGCATACTCCAGGAGAGGCCGTATCAGAACGTTGTAAAGTGTGAGGACTATTTCCTTATTTCTATACTTAAATTGCCTCTTAATATAGCCCAATAATTTCTGAGCTTTCTTCTCTACTTCAATGCACTGCCTGGAAAACTTTAGGTCACTGCTAATCAGAACACCCAAATCCTTTTCCAAGTCAGTCACTTCCAGAGTAATTCCCAATAGTGAATAGCCTGAGTTGGGGTTTGCTTGGCCGATATGCATCACCTTGCAATTTTCCAAGTTTAGAGGCATCTGCCATGTCTCCGACCATTCACCCAGTCTGTTGAGGTCCATCCTGAGCTGTTCAACCCCTTTGGGGTCTTTCACATTCATTCCAAGTTTTATGTCATCTGCAAACTTGGAGATCACACTCAACAGACCAATATCTATGTCATTGACATATATGATAAACAGAAGTGGGCCAAGGACAGATCCTTGTGGAACTGCAGAAGTGACTGCAGTCCACTCAGAAGAAACACCATTGATTACGACTCACTCGTTGTTGTCTACCGCTCAGCCAACTTTCTATCCAATTTGTGACCTCTGTATTGATACCTAGTGCTCTCACTTTTGACATTAGCCTGCAATGAGGCACTTTGTCAACAACTTTTTGAAAATATAAGTAAAGGATGCCTATGGCTCTACTTTCGTCATACTCACTCAGCATTTCATTGAAAAATGCTAGCAAATTGGTAAGATATGATTGGTGTCGCCTGAATCCATGTTGGGAATCTTTAATTAAATTGTGGATTTCTAGGTAGTCAACTATCTTGTCTACTAGTATCCCTTCTAAGAGTTTTACTAATAGAAGTCAAGCTAATTGGCCGATTCTTCTTGGGACACTCGTGATCCCCTTTCTTAAAGATTGGGTTCACATTGGCCAGTTTCCAGTCTTCGGGGACCTCCCAATTTTTTAGTGATTTATTGAAGATGTCGGCCAAGAAAGCTGCAATTTCATCTCACACTTCTCGTACAACTCAGGGAAGAAAGCTATCTGGGCCAGATGACTTGAACCTATTTAACCTATCTATTATTTTTGCTACCTCCTCTGGGTACATCTAGTTCTGCTAAGAACTTCACCCTCATGCACTAGTCCTGGACTTGGCATGTCACTAGTATTTTCCCTTGTGAATACTGAGGCAAAATAGTCGTTTAGGGATTTATCTATATCAGTGTCAGACGTTTGAAGTTAGCCTGTTGGATCCTTTAGAGGTCCAATGTTACTTTTGAATGGCTTCCTGCTGTTCACATAGCTGACGAACTCTTTAACCCTTCCTCCCCGGGCTGCCTTTCTTAAGGACGGAGGCTGTATCCGGGCGATCTGGCTGAAAACACAACAAAAGTAAACTAAGGCTAATCTCGCTTAATATACTACCTACATTAATCAAACATATGTCAAAATGGGCGCCTTACCTTGCCGCGTAGAATGGCGTTGAGTAGAGCTCTCTAGCTCAAGTAGTTCCGGAGTTATGGTGATGGAAGTGGAGGTAACTTTTGCCGCGTATTTACCTCGCCGCGACCGAACGCTCAACCGCGGCCCAGGCTACGACGAACGTTTTGACTCGTCGCTCTACCTTGAATTATGGCGGGAAGCAATTTTTTAGTGTTTTATTGTTTATTATGCCATATATTATTGTTATTATGATATTTTCACTCAATAAATATATTTTTCTGAAGTAATTTGTGTCTCTGTCACTTATACTTAGTTTTATTGTTATTATTATAGTAGTTATGATAATTTATACTGGACTATGGTAATTGATAGTGTCATTTTCACTTCTTTATTGTTAGGAATATATACTTTAGTGTCACTTTCACTTGTTCATATTGTTCTGAAGGCACTTATTATTACTTATGTGTGTCTCTTTCACTTAGACTTAGTTTTATAGTCATTATTATAGTAGTTATGATTATTTATACTGGACTATGGTAATTGATAGTGTAATTTTCACTTCTTTATTGTTAGGAACATATATTTTAGTGTCACTTTCACTTGTTCATATTGTTCTGAAGGCACTTATTATTACTTATGTGTCTCTTTCACTTATACTTAGTTATATTATTATTATTATTATTGAGTGTCACTATCACTGTCACTTACACTTCAATAGTTTGCCAGAGTGTGGAAATCATTGAAGCAGGTGCCAGCACACAGTCCCACCTGACGCTCGTGGCATTGCCAAGTGGTTTTTGTGGGTTTGCTTGGTCGTCGAGTTGTGCGGGTGCACACATAGCACCTCTTCTGCATCCTTATTCGGCTGTTAGGACCCTGGAAAGGAAGGGCGACGAGCTGGTGCTTTCTCAAGAACTCGGCACACCCTATTCTGTCCATCATGCCTGGTCCTTGTAGTGGCCTCCCTGGTGTACCCGCATGTTTTACCAGGAGCTCATGTATCAGCTGCTTTTGGAAGGTCCGCAGGCTCTTGTACTTGATGACTGGACTCCTCAAACGGTAGATGTTGTACGCATTGAGGACAGACATATCTACTGTATGCAGGACAAACTTCTTGTACCACCTGCAAGATGTTCGCAGGCAGTCTATGAAGCCCATCTGCATGTAGGACTTGTCGACAAGGCGCATGTTCAGGTTATAGTGCAGAACAGCAGCTGGTTTTGTGATAAGGTTCTTCGTTTTTCGGTCCACCTTCCCTGTGGGGACCATCTCTGCTTTGTGGCATGTGGTGAGGAAGTTGACCTTGCGCTGGTCATGCCAGTGGATGGAGAGGATGGGGCCACTCTTCTTATGGAAGATGTCTGTCTTCTTAGTTTTGGTTGGGTAGGCTGGCATGCCCTTCCTCTTCCCCTTCACTGTGCCGACAGTTTTTTTTTTTTTTTTTTTTAAGAGACAATGAACGGAGGAAGGAAAAACACAGATAAAACAAAAAGGTCCATGTGCCTAAAGGCATCCTCCATTCATAAAATGTTTGTAACAACTGGATTCCGGTCTTGCGGTCATGAAGGTACTTGGCGAGGATAGGCGACGTGTAATAATTGTCGGTATATAATTGTCATGGAAGTACCTCTCCATCATCCTCTTTACCACAGCGCCGCCAAAACCAATGAGGGGGTCAATCTCCACCTCACCACCCTTGCCACTGTAGACTATAAAGTCGAGCACAGATCCTGTCTTGCAGTCGCAGAGGACGAAGAGCTTGATGCCGAAGCGGTGTCTCTTTGACGGGATATACTGTCGGAAGTGCAGCCTACCACGGAACAGGACCAGAGACTCGTCGATGCACAGCTTCTGAAATGGAATCAGGTAGGTGGAAAACCGATGACGTATCATGTCATACAGTTGCCTGATCTTCCAGAGTGTGTCGGGCTCGTGGACATGCATGTTATTTGTCAGGTGGAAATATGAGAGGATGTCGAAGTACCTATCCCTTGACATGAATTTGCCAAATGCTGGAGTCGTTGTGAGGTCGCCAGTTATCCAGTAGTTGGCCAGAACGTGCTTCTTTATGTGTGTCATCAGCATTGTGAGTGCCAAGAAAACATATAATTCTGCCACAGTGAGAGCTCTCCATGCCACCATCTTGGCACTGGTCTTCCTGCCAAGAAAGTTTGAACAGATAGCCTGGTGGTTATTTGTCTCTTTGACAAGGTATTCCATGACTTCATTGTCGTAGAAGCCACAGAAAAGTTCACTTGGGGTGGCATTTGGGCCACAGGGATATGCTGGTGACACCCCAGAACCCTGTTGTACCTCGTCAAAGGCAGGACAATCTGGCACAAAATCCGCCCCATCTGACCACACAAACATTTCAGCAGCTCGAGGACGAGGACGTGGAGCTGCAGCAGGCACATGCCCTGGACGCCCTGGCACATGCCCTTGGCCACGCGGATGCCCAGGTGGACGCCCTGCACGCCCACGCCC
>JBAKBP010007405.1:0-100316 GCA_037953745.1 Lithodes maja | reverse complement strand
GTACTATATTATAGACCAGCAACGAGGGTGGTCAGTAAACACAGGCAGATTGCCTTTTTTGATAGAGAGCTAAATATAGACTGGTGTCTCCTTACACTTGCGAAAGGGTAGATTGCCACCAGAGAAACTTATATTTATTTATTTCCAAGTAATATGCAATCTAAATGTATATTCGAGACCTACTGCAAGTATTTGTATGACAGTCATGACTATGTATAATCCAATATACGCGCGTAGGCGAGACATAAGAAAGCTGGTTGAGCAATTTTCGACACCCACACAGTTATTATTCATTTTTATTTACAATATTATACAATACAAATGTATTTGTGAAGAGTATTTTATGCATTATTGTATTTATACAAATTTTGTTCCCAGACAGAGCTGCTGTGGCTGGAGCATCAAGGAGCGGCAAGGGTCACCCCGTGACCGCTTGACCGTGTGATAATGAGTGGAGTCACACTGAGTGGTCACACTGAGAGGGGCAATTTTGCTGAGTGTTTGGGCAATTTTTGACAGAATAAAGTTATATAATTACTTGTTTGTTTACTGTATACTGTATATGGATGGAGTTATGAAAGAAATACTATCAAGAGCAGTGGATGTTGGTGTATCGCTGAAAAGGGAGGGAATTGAGTGGAAGCTACCTATACTGCTGTTTGCGGATGATACAGTTCTGATGAGTGATAATGAATGGGAGTTGCAGGGTCTGGTAAATAAGTTTGGAACAGTGTGCGAAAAACGGAATTTGAAGGTAAATACGGGGAAGAGCAAGGTTATGGTCTTCGAAAGGGGTGAAGTCACAGAGTGTGAGGTGAAGCTGAACGGTCAGGCTATGGAGATCGTCAACTCTTTTAAGTATCTGGGCAGTGTGTTGAGTAAAGATGGGACTATGGATGAAGAGGTGCGGGAGAGGGTACAACAGGGGAAGAGGGTTGTAGGAACGCTAAAAGCAGTAACAAGAAATAGGGTGGTCAGTATGGAAGTGAAGAAGTTCTTGCATGACAGTGTGGTAATCCCGACACTGACTTACGGAAGCGAAGCATGGACGTTGGTTGAGAGACTCAGACCAAGAGTGAGAGCAGTGGAAATGAATTACTTAAGGAGTGCGTGCAGAGTTACATGGAGGGATAGACAGACTAATGAGGAAGTAAGAAGGAGGTGTGGTGTGGAGGTAGATGTGCTGGAAAGTGTGAAAAGGAACAACTTGAGATGGTTCGGCCATATGGAACGTATGGAAAGCGAGAGAATGACTAAGAGGGTGTACGAGAGCGAGGTGGAGGGACAGAGGGGGAGAGGTAGACCGAATATGAGGTGGAAGGATGGAGTGAGGAACTACATGAACGAAGGCGGTGCTGGTTGGGAGGAGGGGCGTCGACTGACTGGGGACAGAGGTGCATGGGGGCGGTTCGTTCGTGGCCACCCCTTCGGGGATCACGGCGTCGGGCAATAGATAGATAGATAGAATTACTATTTCTTGACAGAGACAAACTTTTATAAACCTTTGCATGATATAATTGATAATCCCATCAATTTACAAATGTAAATTGGTGGGATAATTCATTTTTTTTTGTATATTGTCATTTCGATTGTAGACACAAAGTTTAGAGTGATATTTGGTATGAGCTCCTGTGGCATGGTTGGTAAGGTCGTGGACTGGAAAACTCAAAGTGTGGTAGGGTAGTGGGATCGAATCCAGGAGGGGGTTATGGGGAAGGTTTTATACTGTCTAGAACATTTTTGATAATTTTTGTTGTTTACAAGATCATGCCATTGTATTCAAACAATATGAAATATTCATAGAATATATCATATTGTAAGAATACTATGACATGACCTTGTTTGTTTTTATTGTTTTATTTTATTATCTTAGTAGGTTTGACAGGATTTATTGAAACATTTATTTTTGTACAATTCATTTGAGGTAAGAAAATAGTTATATACACATTACTTAGGCTAATAACAAACATATATATTGATATACTAAAAAAAGAAGGCATATTACATGTAAATCTTTGAAACTTATAAACTAAATAATGAAACATACAATTATATAATGTAAAAGCTATATCACAGGGACATCTTTGGAACTTATACATTATATAATATATATGTTACATTATGAGGTAGCGTGATCAATTAGGTCAGGTCAGGTAAGGTAGGGCGCGAGTCCAGGGCAGGGCAGGGCAGGGCAGGGGGCGAGTCCAGGGCAGGGCAGAGCAGGGGGCGAGTCCAGGGCAGGGCAGGGCAGGGGGCGAGTCCAGGGCAGGGCAGGGCAGGGGGCGACACTCAATAATTCTTGAAGGTGTGGTAGTCCCTGAAGCAGTCACCCAGGCAGAGTGCAACTTTGCACTCGGCGCACATTGAGGTGACTCTTTTGGTGACATGGGGTTTCCTGACACTGGAGCTGCAGACGGTGCACTGCACCTGCCTGTGACGAGTGCCAATCAGCTCGGTGTTGGTTGGGTAGTGTCTTTCGACACCCAACTGGATGCGGTCAGGAACGTGATCCCCACGCCATGCCGTACGTCTGTGAGTGGTGGTGCCATACTTCTCCAGGAGTTGGTATGAGACGTTGTAGACGAACTCCCGGAATTTCAGCTTCTGGTTTGGGGACATATCCTTCTTCACCAACCACAAGTTGTAGGCGTTGAGCATCGTGATGTCAACTAGGTGGAGGAAGAGCTTGTGATACCACTTCACAGTCTTCCTCAGACACTCAACGCCTGACAGCTGACAGTCAGACTTGTCCACCAGGCGCATGTTCTTGGTATAGTCCACTACCATGTCGGGCTTGTAGATGGTCTTCCTGGTTCGGTAGTGGATTTTGCCAGAATCCATCTGGGCACCTGTGTGGACGGTGGAAAGCAGGTGGACGTCTCGTTTATCCTTCCACTTCAGGGCTATCACTTTCCCACACTTCTCGAGCTGCTTGTATTTCTGCCCCTTTCGTCGCCTTCTTCGCACATGCCTCTCTCGGTGTTCCTGGGCTAGGTCGTCTTCTGAAGGTGTGTCACTGGAGGAGGCATCTGTAAGAGGAATGACATTACCGGTGAACTTAGGCATAAACTTTCTTGTCTTTCTGACAGTCCCACATGACCCCGTTTGGTTGTCATGAAGAAACTGGCAGAGAGCAGGAGAAGTATACCAGTTGTCAGTGTAGATGATGTGGCCTTTGCCCAGGTAAGGTGCCAACATTTTCCTGACGATGGCACCTGACATGCCCATGGGGTCATTGGCAGCGGCTTTCGGTATGTCAATGTCAGTGCCTGTATACACGATCATGTCAAGCACTATTCCAGTTTCACAGTCACACAAAACGAAGAGCTTGATTCTGAACCTATGCCTTCTCAAGGGGATATACTGCTTGAAAACAAGACGTCCTTTGAAGAGCACGAGCGACTCATCAATCACCAAATTGAGGAAGGGGTAAAAGTATTTCCTATACCTCTCCAACAACATGGTGAACACATCCTGAACTTTCCATATCCTGTCAATCCTGTTAGGATTTTCGTTGTCTGCAAAGTGCATAAATCTTAGCAGCAACAAAAATCTGTCACGAGTCATGAACTTATTGAAAGTTGGGGTGGCGATGAGAGGGTCGTGCTTCCAATAGTGTTGCAACACATGCTTCTTGATCAGAGGAATGAGGAACAACAAGGCAAAGAACGTCATGAATTCTTCCACAGTCGTATCCACCCAGCCTCGTATTCTCGCTTTTGGAGAAATGACGTCCAATCTGCCAAACACCCACCTGTAGTAGGCGTTTGTTTGGGCAACGATGTACGTCATTACCTCCATATCGAAAAAAGCGAGGAAGAAGTCGCTTTCGTTCGCTTGCTCGTCACAGGGCCAGTCGTCAGTTGTACCTGACGTCCCAGGATTGAACTGGGGCACGTCAGGTACAAAATTGACCCCGTCAGACCAATCGAACGAAGGCAGCCCAGGGATCGGAATGTCGTCTGCGTCTCCTTCATCGTCTGAAATATCGCTTCCATGGTCGCGATACAGCACTACATCATCATCACCCTCCTCTTCACTTGACAGACGCCCTTCCTCATTCTCGTCACCGACGTCGGACTCACTCCTACTGTCCACTCCCAAATCCCCCCACCCTTGGTCCCGTGCTAGGGCTTCGTCGTCGAAACCCGGGCTGCCAATGCCCTGCGAATCACCATCAAACAGCAGGGCGGCATATTTGGATGGTGTCAGAGTTTTTCGGGTCAGTGTAGCACGTACGGGAGTCTTATGGACAGGGACAGCAGAGGCGGTGGCAGGGGCGGCGGCAGGGGCAGCAGTGGTGCGTGGTCTTGTGGCCCTGGAGGCAGGCAAGATGATGGTGGTGCCTGTCGCCCTTCTCTCTGTTCCTTGGGCAGGGGCGGCAGGGGCAGCAGCAGGGGCAGCAGCAGGGGCAGCAGGGACACCAGGGACACCAGGGCCAGCAGTCGCTTTCCCTCTCCCTTTCCCCTTCCCCTTCCCCTTCCCTTTTCCTTGGGCAGGGGCAGCAGGGGCAGCCGGGCCAGGGGCAGCCGGGCCAGGGGCGGCTGGTGGTGGTGGTGGTGGTAGGGTCACTGTGGCTGGCGTACGGGTTCTCTTCCCTACGCCCGTGCCTTTAATTTTTCCTGCCCCCGCAGGTTCTGCAGCCCTAGGGCGGCCTCCTGCGTCGCTGGTACCGGTGGCAGGGGTGGCAGTGGTGGTGGTAGTGGTTGTTGCAGTGGCCTGGGTCGTGGTGGCAGTGTCCCGAAACACCAATGACCTCTGTACATTTGCCGTGCTTGCACGTGTTTTCCGTGCTTTGGGTGCTGGTCTTTCGTCCTCAGAGCTGTAGGGCATGTCGTAATGGTAGCTAGGGTCTTTAGCAGCCACCCTCTGCCTTCCACGGCGGCTAACACCACCAGGAGGGCTGGTTGTGTCATCAGGGAGCGAGTGTGAGGGACGTGTGGGCTCCATGACTAGTGCTTGGTTACTGGCGCGGTGGTGCGGGGCGAGCGTGTGGCGGGGTGGTGTCAAGAGTTGACATGTAGTACTATACCCACACCAATTTTCAGCCGCCTGGCTATAAACGCGCGGTTTTGGTACGCGTTCAAAAGCTCTGCTCTTAAGAGTCTTCCCGCAGTCCGCCGGGGGAACTCTTAAGAGTCTCCCCGCAGCTCCCGGGTTAAGAAACATTGTTGATTTCTAAAGGTTAACGTAAACGAGGTCGTCAGAGCCACCCCCAAGTGATGCCCTTGCGTACCACTGTCCGTGCCCAAGTCCGCCGGGGCCAAGCCCGGTGACACGTCCGGAATGATCCAGTCATGCAACTGGACTTGTCCGGCAGAACTACACTTGAATCCAACTCGCCCGTCGTGGGCCCCGGGAGCGAGAGAGTTTTGTGGTTGACTAGTTTTTTTAGTGGGATGTGGTGGTTGTAGACGCCTGGCTGGTACCGTAGTAGGTGGCTGTGACTCCTGTCCCGACTTACTTTTGGACTGACCTTTGTACCACTTACCCGTACCTTTACCCTGTTGTTTACTCTTGGTAGAGCTACTGCTTCCCGGCGTGGAAGGGGTTTTAAAGGCCGGAAAAAACTTAGTCCCACTTGGGTGACTCTTCTGTGACTAAATTTTGGCTTATGAAATTTATTTGATTCCTTCCGTGGCGCGGAGGCAGTCTGTCTGGCAGAGTCTACGAGGCTAAACACAGTCTTCCATGTATCATGGCACACAAGATTTGGGGTTAATACTGGGGAAAGAACTAATCGGCACCCAATCTCCTCCGGCAACTTCTTCACCAGATAAACTCTTAAGTCCTGACGAGCACGGACCGCCTCCAAGAAGGCGACCCTGATGTCACCAAGTGATTGGATAGAGTTCTGGAGAATAAGCCGCCTAGAGAGGGATAGAGCCTTTTTAGCTTGTGCATCAGTCACTGCCTCAGTCGTCCTGATCATTGACTCTGCAATCTGGCGACTGAGCAGAAACTGAGACAGTAGCCTCAATACCTTTTGCCGTAATTTATAGTCTTTATCAAGCTGAGTTGGCGTTGGACTAGAAAAAGGCTCTTGAATTTCCCACAATGACAATTTTGGAGCAGTGAGAAATTCAAGTACAGATTTAAGAATGCCCCCGGCTATAGCGACGGGCAGGGAAAACCAACGGTGTTGTTCTTGAGATATTTGATGGGACAACTTACTCGTTATCGTATAAGCAAATTGTTGTGCCTCTGCCTCCCATTCAAGCCACGGCCCCATGCCGACCTCCCCAATCTGCAAAACTGGGTTTCCGGATTGGTCTCTAATTGGAATCGTATCTAATTCCGGCGTGAGATTGGCAAGTTCCTTGACATCATTAACCTATAAACGGCGAGTTGGGTGTATTGAACACCACTGTTCTGGGCTAGCATATTAGGCTCCATTCATGCCTATAATAGTCATTTTACGATCTATCTATCTATCTATCTATTGCCTGATGCCGTGATCCCCGAAGGGGTGGCCACGAACGAACCGCCCCCAGTCAGTCGACGCCCCTCCCCCCAACCAGCACCGCCTTCGTTCATGTACTTCCTCAATCCATCCTTCCACCTCTCATTCGGTCTACCTCTACCTCTCTGTCCCTCCACCTCGCTCTCGTACACCCTCTTAGTCATTCTCTCGCTTTCCATACGTTCCATATGGCCGAACCATCTCAAGTTGTTCCTTTTCACACTTTCCAGCACATCTACCTCCACACCACACCTCCTTCTTACTTCCTCATTAGTCTGTCTATCCCTCCATGTAACTCCGCACGCACTCCTTAAGTAATTCATTTCCACTGCTCTCACTCTTGGTCTGAGTCTCTCAACCCACGTCCATGCTTCGCTTCCGTAAGTCAGTGTCGGGATTACCACACTGTCATGCAAGGACTTCTTCACTTCCATACTGACCACCCTATTTCTTGTTACTGCTTTTAGCGTTCCTACAACCCTCTTCCCCTGTTGTACCCTCTCCCGCACTTCTTCATCCATAGTCCCATCTTTACTCAACACACTGCCCAGATACTTAAAAGAGTTGACGATCTCCATAGCCTGACCGTTCAGCTTCACCTCACACTCTGTGACTTCACCCCTTTCGAAGACCATAACCTTGCTCTTCCCCGCATTTACCTTCAAATTCCATTTTACGATAAATATCGTTATTACTTATTCATATGCGCCTATTTTACCTTCACTATGAAGATAGTAACCTGTAACAACAATAAAACAAGTGGGAATAAGGTTTTTATTGTCAAAATCGCGAATAAACATGGAGCAGCCCATTCATGAATTGTGGAACAAATTCAGGCAACCCCTCCCTTCACGAGGCCTCAAGCCAGACTGACTCACTCACACTCTCCCTGGCCTTACACAACACACTCGCTAGTCACATGACCACACCATAGAACCGGCTTGGAGATGTTTACACGAAAATATACCAACGAATTAGGGAATAATAGGGAAAATGGGTGATAATTGAAGGGGGGAGGGAAAAGGGGGGAAGGAGGGGATGTGGATGAGTGATGTGAAGTATATAGGAAAAAAATAAAAATAAAATAAATAAATACAAAACTAAGTGCTACTGGGGCCTAAACAATTTTTTTTTTTTTTTTTTTTTTTTAGGCCTTCCCTCTTAACCCGGGAACTGCGGGGAGACTCTTAAGAGTTCCCCCGGCGGACTGCGGGGAGACTCTTAAGAGTGAGTGGAAAAAAAAATCAACTTTTGACATCGAAAAAAAAAAAAAAATAAAAAAAAAAAAAAATAAAAAAAAAATAAATATTTGTTTTGGCCCCTGGGCCATGCAAAATCTCAGTCCTTTACCTCCCCTCCTTCCCCACTTTCTTCCTATCCTTCAGTTATCACCTATTTTCCCTGTTATTCCCTTATTCTGAGGTATATTTTCGTGCTAACATTAGCGAGTTGCAAGCAGGGTCTTGTCATCACTGATGGCAAGCGAGTGCAAGCGAGTGCAAGAGAGAGAGAGAGAGTATCGATCGACTGTGTCTCAGTGGCCTTGGGGGAAATTGGCGGGAAAGCAGCTTGCCTCACCCATACATTATACAACTCGCGGGCTATATCTCCGATTTTGACCATCCAAACGCTGTTTTCACTCGTTTTATTGTTGTTTCAGGTTAATACCTTTATAATCAACCCATAATAGGCGCATATTTTTTTTTTTTTTTTCTATATTCCAACTTACTTCCTCTCGGGCATAGGCTGAGAGCCTTAACATTCACCGCTTTACAATGAACAGTGAAGCCCGTGAGGTCTTGTTCCAGTCTAGGGAGTGAGACATGTGAAGCACGTAGAGTACAACGAGCACCTGCCATCTTGCCTTCACATGAGGCACGGTGCTCACTCATGGCCCGAAACGACCCCATCTCTGAAGCCATCTCGTTCCCGTGCTTCACTGTCTCACCCTCTACACTCGGACTCTCACACTTACACACACACAACGCCACCTGTTGAGCAGATAACTCACCTATGGCATATGGATAAGTATTAATGCTATTAATGGCACAATGAATATTTTAGTGACGGAAACACCTCAAATACGTCAGCACAGGGGGACGTTTCCAATTACCCCCATGCGCACTTCAGAGGTTAAGAGCTTTGCCGCCGTTGCCCAGTAAAACTTCTTTAGAGCTTTCTCGCCGTTGCCGGGTTAAAACCGTCTACTTTGGACCAATCCGAATACAGACGTGCAGACGAGGCAGGTGGCAAAGCTGGGGAAGATGCATACACAAAATAATCTGGAGCATACAAATTAGGAATGGCCTTAACCCCTCAGACCCGGTAGGGCTCTGAGGCACCCATAACAAACGCGGCCCGCGGAACCCGGTAGGGCTCTGAGGCTCCAGAAGCTTGAAAGCCTGTAAGCTTGTTTTGAAAGCCGTCCGTCCGACGCATATAAACACAGCCGGTTGGACCGACGCAGCGCACCTCCGAACACAAGAAGGAGAGACGTCGTTTGTTTTTGTGTGGCTGTATGTTGTTGTTTCAGTAGTGAAAAGTGTCTCATATGCCTGACATCGCCACAAAGTTCTCTCCACAGAAATTGTCACCACAACTGAACCAGTTGACTTAGAGAGCTCTACTCAACGCCATTCTACAGGTACGAAACACATCTACGCTTGGAGATGTGTGGGAATGCGGTAGCAGTTAAAATAACAAAGATACGGTAGCCTAGGCGTAGACGTTTTTCGGCCAAAACCTCCGGGTTTCGGGGAATATTTATAGAATGTGTAACCGGTCCTAAAGGGTTAATAGATACGTCTAAGAGTTCTCCGGACATGTTAATGGCACAAAGTTTCTTGCTCTCATTAACCTGAACACCCCAATGTTCAGGTACCGGAAGCTCCGCCGAAATAGTCGGCTGCGCGACAAGTGGGTTTAAAGTGACAATATCAATCCAAGACCTATCCGACCCATATAGGAGAGGCATAGAGCCTTTTCTGAGAGGGACTTTCTCAAGAGGTGGAGGAATCACGTCCGTGACAACGCGGATATTTGAGGTCGTCAAGGTTGAGGTCAAAGGAGTTGGACTAGATATGTCATAGGGGAGGGAAAATGAGTTTGCTTAGTTGATACCTTTAGGGAACCCAATGGTCTAGCAACCAGCGATGGTGAGGGAGACTCCGGCACCACTTTACTCACATTAAATTTTTTGACCATTTTATAAAAAAAAATTTGTTTGTATTCTGCCCTAGTAATGAAATCTTTGGAAACGTCACGTTCGAAATCTTCCCAACATAAGTTCGGGACAGACGATGGTACCTGAGCCTCACAGGTTTGTTGCACAGTCTTTATCTGTGTCCTCCGAGATAGCAGACATCCGGCTTTGAGGCCTCTCTTGGTACTCATCTGTGACTCATCGCCGCCAGCTCAGATACTCTGTTCCCGGTAGCCAAGGCCATAAAGAATACTGCCCTTTTTAAAAGTAATGTAAAATCTGCAGTATTTTGGTACAGACGGGAATGAAGTAAAGACAATGCCTTGTCCAGAGACCAGGTAGGCATGAGCTGACGGGGAGGTGGGCGGAGTTTAAAACATACCCTCATAAAACCTTTTTCCTCCGCAACTGGTATGGAGAGACCGGTAAGGTCCAAAAACGGTATCCTAATCGCCGTTAAGTGATTTTTTAACGTCACTACAGACAAACGTTTCTGCTCGAACAGATAATTTAAATAATTAAAATCCAGAGCCACCGAGGGCACAGTTTGTTCTGTTCTAATAATCCAAGAAGTAAAGGCCTGCCAATGCGATTGATACTGTCGCTTAGTAGACTGGGTATATTGATTCATGAATTTATTGGTCACGTCTCTACCGTATGGTGCTAGCCATTTGGCCTCCTGAATGTCCATAATGCAAAAGTCAGCGAGGTCTTTAGGTTGCCAATTGTGTCTAAGTGGAAAAACCCTACCGGGAGTGATACCGGGTCCGGGCACCACGTCTTCAATTGCTGGTACCACAACTACGCCGGCCACAGGGGCACGATTAGCGAGACTACGCCTCGATAATCCTGTAGTTTGTTTACTACGTGGCACATTAGAGACGCATCTGGCGGCGGAAACAGATAAATGGAACTCCACCTGTTCCAGTCTGTCACCAGTGCATCTGGCCCGCCCGCCGGCGTTATCGTCCGGCGGGTGAGGTACAGTGGGAGTTTGTGAGTCTCCTCTGACGCAAACAAATCCACTTGTGGATGGTAAGGCTTTGCAACCATTTGGTCGAAAATGGTTTGCTTGAGCACCCATTCTACTGTTGTGCTCTGTCTCCGAGACAGAGCGTCTGCCCAGACGTTTGCTACGCCTGGGAGGTAAGATGCGTGAAGCTGAATGTCCAGCCTGTTGGCTAGAATAAAAATCTCTTCTGACACGTTTAGCAACCCCCGAGATCTCGTCGACCCTTGTTTCTGAATACAGTGAACCGCATTCAGATTGTCCATTCTGAAGGCCACCGCCTTGCCCCGTAAAGTAGAGCCGTGAGCCTGAAGGAAATATAAGGGGACTAGTAATTCTTTGACATTGATGTGGTAGATCTCTAAATGGGACCAAAGCCCTTGACCCTGGTGCCCTTGGTTTGATTGAAAGCCCCAACCTATCGTTCCTGACGCATCCGTGTCTACCCATACCGTCGGCGGAGGAGAGGTCCATGACATGACTGAGTGCAATGTTTCCCTCTTCGCCCAGACCGCTAGTAAGTTGTGGATTAATTTTGGTATGGGCCATAATTTTTTACTCTTAACCGGCCCAACTGTACCGTTAGTTGAATCCAGTTGAGAGGGCCAACCAGAGACTCCCAGATTCTCCGTGTCATAGTCAGACTGTGAAGGAACATAAACAGTTTCCTGCGAAATCTGTTGCGATTGTCCACACTCTGACTCAGAGTGAGAGTAGCTGTGTCCCAGACCAGCCCTATCCACTGAACTACTCTTGAGGGAACAAGGTTTGACTTTACCAGGTTGACCTTGAACCCTAGAGTTTTGACATGTAATGTTATGTTGACATGATTTATGCATACTTGTTCCGTCTCTGCCACCACTAGCCAGTCGTCTAGATACCATAAAATCCTGATCCCTTGCCTTAACAAGGGCATCAGGGCTTGCCGGACTAATTTCGTGAATAAGCGAGGTGCTAGGTTCAATCCAAACGGCATCCTCTGAAAGACATAAGTGTGATGCTTTATTCTTAAGGCCAAAAACCTTTGAAATCTTTTGTTGACCGAGACGTGCCAATACGCGTCCGTCAGGTCTAAAGAACACATCCATCCTCCCGGCGGAAGTGTTAGCCTGATCTGGTTTACTGTAAGCATCCTGAATGACATGTTGTGAATATGGAGGTTCAGATAAGACAGGTCTACGACTGGTCTCATCTGAACACTGTCCCTTTTGGGCACTAGAAATAGTTTGGATGTGAAAACAGGGTAATTTTGAGGAACCGGGATGATGACATTCTTGGCGATCATTTCCTGGACTAGTGACTCCACCTCTAAAGAAACTAAAGTTGCCTTTGTCGGCTGATGTAAACGAGGTCGTCGGAGCCACTGCCAGGTGATGCCCTTGCGTGCCACCATCCTTGCCCAAGTATTTACTGGCCATGCGCGGTGACACGTCCGGAACGACCCAGTTAGCAGACAAGGGTTCGCCGGCTGTACTACCCTCTGATCCACCCGCCGTGAGATCGGCCCTGGGAGTGAGAGAGACTTTAGTTTTTTGGTGGTGGTGTTGGTGGTGGTGGATGCTTAGCCGACTGGCCGGCGTTGGCAGAAGACGAGCCCTGGCCTGGTCTGCTATAGCTGCGGCCCTTATGACCTGCAAACTTACCTTGTTTGTACCTGTACTGACCTTGGGGGGAGGCGGACTTAGGTATCTGAAAGGGCTTTGACCCACCCGGTTGAGCTTTTGTGACTGGCTTGGGTTTGGGAAAGTTAAAAGCAGGTTTCTTAGAAGGGCTGGGACTGTGCTTAAAGGCCTGAGCCATATTGAAAACAGTTCTCCACACATCAGGGGACATTAACGAGGGAGTTAGCACCGGCGACATGACCACCTGGTTCGCAATTCTATCAGGGAGTTTCCTCACTAGGGACATCCTGAGATCCTGTCTCGCCCGCACCGCCTCGAGCAAGGCCGTGCGTATATCACCCAACGACTGAATTGACGTCTGAAGGAGTAATCGCTGAGATAGTTCAACCGATCGTCTGGCTTCCGCGTCCGCGATTGCCTGAATGGATCGTAACATAGATTTCGCCACCTGGTTCGTAACAATGTACTGGGAAAAAAGTCTATACGCCTTCCCTCGTAGCCTAAACTCCCGGTCTAGGTGAGCTGGTGAAGGCGTAGTGAAAGGATCTTAAAGTTCACAGAGATTGATTTTGGGGGCAGCTAAAAAAGCAAACAAAGCAGATGGGACTCCACCGGCTGAAAAGACTGGCATAGAGAACCAAGAATGGCTGTCCTGAGGAATCTGGTGGGAGGATTTTGAGGTGAAGGTGGTTGCAAAGTTCTGAGCCTCTACTTCCCATTCCACCCAAGGTCCTGGACCCAACTGCCCCACCTTCAACACTGGGTTAGCGGCTGTGTCTGTGACCGTTTGTAAATCTAATTCTGGAGTGAGAGCTGACAGTGCTTTTATGTCATTAAAACCGTCATGCTTGGTCCAGTCAGAAAACAGCTTTGAAGCTGAGGCAGGGGACAGTGCAGGCGTAGCTGTATACACAAAAAATTCATGGTGATAATGGTTCGGAATGGCCTTAATATTAACATCAAGTACATTACCCGCAATATCCAAGGCTCATAACTTTCTAGATTTATTTCCTTGGATAACCCACTCTCGTGGCACCGGAAGTTCCCCTGACAAAGTGGGCTGTGCTGTCTCTGGCTTAGTTGGGATCATTTGAACCCATGAGTCATCTGGACCGTACAAGAGGGGCATAGCTACCTTTCTTAACGGTGCTTTATCCAACGGGGGCGGATTCACATCCGTAACCACCCTTACATTAGAAGTAGTCAGTGCCGCCGAAGCAGGCCTAGCGACTATATTAGGTGACATAGGGGGAGGGTGCGGAATCTTGGTCAAAGCAATAGAAGCGATCAGAGGCCGAACACTTGAACTCGTCATGGGAGCTCCCAGGTCCACTGTAGGAGTCTCCGGCTGTTGGCCAATTTTTTTTGTGAGAGCAGTTACTAACAACCCATCTATTTCCTCCGCCGTGACAAATTTAGTGGATGAAGACTCAAAGGTGAATCATTCCTATCTTGCGAGTCGTCTAGAACTGAACCCGACTCTTGCACTTCCATGTCAGATTATAGACACCTCAACCTTGTCATCCGGCCCATCATGAGAGGGTTCCGCCGAAGCCGGAACCTCGTCTCGGTGCCAAGTTAAATCAGGAATGGATTATGGGATCACAGCGTCCCGGTGGACGTCAGCCCGTACCTGTGGCCCTTGAACCAAACATGGGCCCTCATGCCCCGGTTGGGAATAACGCCATACACCTAGGCCTTGGCCCGAACTCCCTTGGGAGTCAGATACACCATCAACCACTGAGCCCCCACTAGACTCTTCTACAGGGCGATCACTGCCTACCGAACTCTCTAACTCTAGGTATGTAATCTCTATTGGTAACCTGTCCGCCGGCAATACCCCCACCACAGTCTCTGACTCCATTCCCGCCCCATCAGATTGGATACTAGATAAGTCGGGAGTAGAGGCAAAAAGTGAGGCACGAGGCTCCGGCGAACGCCGGGAGGCCTTTCGTTCCTTAGCATCTTTCCTGGAAGATTTATGGCTGCGGTGTGACTTAGATTTATCACTGCTCTTAGACTTTTCCGATCTTTCACTAGAGCTGTCCTTGGACTTTTCCTCTTTACTCCTCTTTCTTGCTGGTGAAGAGGAATGACTAGGTGGCTGTTGTCGGAGGGGCGACCTGGACCGCGCCCGTGACGTGGAGGCTGTCACCAGGGGCGTGGGTTCACGAGGTCTTTTAGAAGGTGTAGGGACCAGAGAAAGTGCTGTACCCTGCCCAGTCTCTGCCGACTTTCGTACAGTTACTCTAGCGGGAAGTTTAATAGGGGGGTGCTCAATTAGTAATTTATCCCAAAGAATCACATTGCAGCGCTTTATGAGCCACTGTGGTAGCATAACATGACAACTGTTGCCTGACCTCCCTCAAAGCGACCGCCGCGGATCTACTATTGTCCCGCAACACTTTGGCACTCAATTGAGTACAGAAGGAACAGTTCCCCGTTACCCACAAACCCCTTGAGCGATCTAAACATTTAACACATCTAATGCAAAGAGTGTGTGCAAAGATAGGGATACCTGAACAGGAGGGAGCAATACACAAGGCAAAAACAGGGTCTATGGTAGCCATGACAGAGACTGGTGGAAAACACGAACCCACCCCCGGTTTACTCCAGGTTCTCGAAAGTCTCGCCGGAACTCAGGCCTGGAAAAAAAATTTTTTCCAGGAATTAATGCTCATAAGGCTACACCAACATGTTCGAACACAAGAGTTAGACAACCCGCCGGGTAACGAGACGTAATACACAACTATCACGGCTCGCTACGCGGAGGGTTCATTAATTAAGATTTCAGAATATCTTAACTTGTCCAAAAGATTTATGCATATCCTCTGACATAATATAAAGACCAGCATGGCGTTTATAACTGACGCAGTCTTCCCAGTGGTGTTTTGTTAAGTTCTTACTGGAAAACCACTCTCAAAGACGCCGGCCCCCGTATTATCTCGCAGATCAAAAACTGGAAAGCCTGTCTTAAAGCTAGATCTGGCTTCTCCCGAAGCGTTCTAGATCGCCGTATGTTGAATGGTGGCGATACGTATCGTATCCCTCGATTGTCTGGTTAACTACACTGAATTATGCAAATCCGTTAATCCTACCCTCCCAAGGTGCAACCGCCGGGTGTGAATTTTAATGTTAACCCCAAAATTCCTATCCCCACTTCTTTGCAAAAGATCGCCGGGGAGGAAAGACCAAACAACAAACAGCCTAGTTTTACTGGCTTTGCAAAAACCGGGAAAAACTCAACTCAACAAGTGTCCGTATGAACACTTAGTTAAATGGGTAAAGCCATCCCGCCGGGAAACACAGTACGCCTGAACACAGGCCCAACACAGAGACGCAGTCCTGGAGAGCCTCAGGCCACCACTCGCTGGGGAAAACAAGCCTTTTTTAACCCAGTGAGACCTAGCGTCGCACGTGATGCGTCGGCAGTGTTTGATCACCAACTCCCAGCGACGCATCACGTGCGTCCGACATATAAAAAACACTTACGTGGCTCGTAAGGTAGGAAATGGCGGGAGAATAGGAGGGGGAGGTACCGTAGTGTGTGTGGGAGCCAGGCCAGTAGGTGTGAGCGGGCCGAGACAGCCGCGCGGCTGGTGGTGGTGGGCTTAGTGGGGATACTTTACACCCTTAGTTCACCGCCACTTTGAACCTTCATTACTCCGGTCGTATGGGAGCTAGAGGCTTGAGATTTATGTGAGACACTCCTTAGGATGTATGCCGTACAATGCCATACTCAGTTTTTACCCTAGTGCTCCCGGGTGGGTGGTCATGCGGGGGAGACGAACTTTCGAACCCCCCCCAAATGACCGAAATGAGTTTTTTTTTTTTCATTTCTCACCATTCTCTTCCATTTTGGCTCAACACATTTTTTTGAGGCTCCCCCCCCCCCCCCAACCCCCCCAAAAAAAAATGTCCGAGGTGATTTTTTTTTTTTTTTTCATTTCTCATCCTTGTCTTCCATTTTAGCAAAAAAAAAAAAAAGTGAAAATGGCTTGGGACTGGGGTGAACAAAATATTATAACTAGCCGGGGCTCAACGGGTTAACCACGTGTGATTAAAACTCGGCCACCAGCCGGGTTTTCATGGTGTAACCGAGAAAACCCGCCGGAAAAGGCAACCCACCCCGTACAGATTCAATCTGAACGCACCAAATAGACCGTGGAAATAGCCAAAGCACAACTAACCCAGGTCACATCAATAGTCCGAGGAATTAGCCAATACACAACTAAACCAGGACACATATATAGTCCGTGGAATTAGCCAATATACAACTAAACCAGGACACACATGACACAGTAGTACATATTTATAACATAAATCAATAACACTTGTGCATGTGGCAAAGCTACGAGAGGCTGGCTAGGCCTAAGCAGACGGAAAAACACAGTAAACATGTCGTAATATAAACAAAAAGCACTGAATTATATCACAACAGGAACCACCGTCAACACACCACTGTAGCAAACACTTCCCGGTAAAGGGAAGAACTGACTCGGGACCCAGAAAAAACTTCACTAAGTGAAGAAAAATACGCTGGGAACGTCAGAGAATAAAAAGCTACCTCATCAGAAAGATAAAAGGCAGCAATAATAACGCGTAATGAAAGCCGCCTGCATCACAAAGCTAGCTAACCGTGAAAAAGTTCACAGTGTCCACAACAGGACCACGAGGGTACACCCGAAATAGATGCCCCAAACACACGACCCAAAATACACTGCACTGCGGGCAACCCGCCCAGGACACTCCTGCTACGCATATCCTAACCTTACTCGATACATCCCGGAGTAAACAAATGAGAAAAACTCACTAGGGACGCAACAAATGCGGAACGAGCGGAGTGTGGGGAGGCACGTCCGGGTCGGTTGAGCGCAGAGCAGAGAAGGAAGAATGACGCCTGAGTCAGCGTCTGGTCAAAGATCCCACACAAGTACATCCACGAGTATATGGAAAGCTTATGAATAGTTATTCTTATTTTCTTTTTCTTTTTTATTTGTTACGAAGTTTTTTCGTAGTGAGAACCCAATTTCATAATGACTGAACCATGAGTGAGGTTGCGTGCGCTCATGATGAAGGCTCCTCAAATTTGTTATGCTCTGCGCGGTAGATTCAAAACTACGGCGGACGAGTGTTTGAAGAGGGTGCCTTATGTAATAGGCATAATCGTCAATGATGGAGGGGCCACTATTAAATACACTGTTGTAAACTATTTCAAGTACAGTTGACCCCAACTTGCGAACGTCCATTCAGCGAAATTATGGCTGTACGAAGATCACAAATTACTACCATTTGCTCACTTAACATACCATAGATCACTTTAACAAACTTTATACCGAAGGCTAGCCTAGCCCCAAACCTTCTTAACAATCAAACAACTCAACTTCTAGTGAGGACACTCCTTAAACGTTGTTATTAGTTATAAACTATGATAGATTCCACATGTTGTTTACAAAGTAGTTTCATGCACTCAAGTGATTTTCGTACACAGTGGATTTCCCCATTTTACCATGAACAAATTTAATTGAATAACACATAAGAACTGCTGATTTAAATGCTATTCTTGAATCTTTTTCCATAAGTTTGTCATGTATATGCTATAGCAGCATTAGTTTATGGTTGCGAAAAATACTTTAATTTGTTAGCCTAACCTCAAAGTCATTTCGCTACCAATTTTTCGCCCGCTCTCACTATCCACAGTGCCTTCGTGGTTCATTACTTTTTCCTAGATCTACCCATTTCATTGATAATCTGAATTTGTTGTCATAAGTTTGTCATTTATATGCGTATGGCATCATCAACTTGTTATTTCGAAAGACTAAAATTAGTTAGCCTAACCTAGGCCGGTATCTGGGCGGTTCGGTTAGGTTAGGTTAGGTTAGGTTAGGTTAGGTTAGGTTAGGTTAGGTTAGGTTAGGTTAGGTTAGGTTAGGTTAGGTTAGGTTAGGTTAGGTTAGGTTAGGTTAGGTTAGGTTAGGTTAAGTTAAGTTAAGTTAAGTTAAGTTAAGTTAAGTTAAGTTGGGTTGGGTTAGATTAGGTTAGATTGTGCATCCGCTCGATCAGGAATTCGCTCAAAGCGACTCGCATTCACCTAGGCCTAGCCTAACTGTTGTTTTGTTTACAAGTCTGTTCTGGGATTTGTAGTTTTTTTTCGTGATCTGCAAATTTAATGGCCAATCTAGAACTCTTATCATAGCTTAAGATTGTATTTATTAAAGCAACCTTGAAACACATCTGTCTGTTTAGACAAAAATGGCCAGATAGTGAATGCCGACATCAGTAGCAGACGACAGCTAAGCTCAGGGTTATCAAATCAAAACAAAATAATCTGCTAGATCCATTCTCAAATGTCGCTAGAAGGCCGCTAGATAGTAAATGTGTGCCGAAAATCTTCAGAATAATGCAAGCCTCTAGAATATCAATCAAATCTGGCCTGAATCTACACTATATCACCAGAATTTGTATCGCTATATGTAAATATTTTCCGCTTGATAAAAATATAAACCTAGCTTTGCGCAGTGGCAGTATCGTAACCAATGAGGTTATACCGAGTTGTGTGTGTGTGAGGGCGGGTGCCCAACCCCGAAAGGGGTTGAAATAGGGGAGCTATCCCCCCGCCAAAGGCGACTTTCTCGGGCCTTTCCTAGCTGATGCTGAGAGGATTGCTGTGGTGAAGGGCTGGTCTATCAGAGTGAGAACTGAGCGATCTCTGCCATACCCATAGCTTACTCTGACTGTTCCTTTTACTGATATATTTTCTAGATCTCAAGTGACGGCGTCTCTTTCGTGGATTGACATCCCAATTTTTTTTTTTTTTTTTTTTTTTTTTTCCTATGTGATTGAGGGAGGCAAAAGGCATAACTGCCTATAGCGAGTGCCTCCCCCATAGTTGAAAGAGTGACAGGGCCAAAATCAAGGGACGTTCGAGCCAAAATGCCTGGACACACAGAGTTTGAAGCAATTTAAGTCATAGGAAGAGGGAAAGACTGATTCTGGGAGAGAGTTCCAGAGCTCAGCTGTTGAGTAGAAGAAAGTTTGAGAGTAACGTTTCACTCTTGGGTTGGAGAGTTGCACAGAGTAGGGGTGGGATTGAGTTGCAAGACGGGTACCACGTGCCCTACGTAAAGGAGGTGGTATGCACTGGGATATTTCTGAGGAACACTGATTATTATAGTAGCGATAGAATAGCGAGAGAGATACAACATTGCGGCGGAGAGAGAGAGATTGCAGAGAGTTGGTGAGTGGACGGGAGTTAATGATACGAAAGGCCTTCCTTTCAACTTTGTCTAGGAGAGCGGTGTGAGAGGAATCTCCCCACACATGTGAAAAATACTCAATACAAGGGTGCACTATGCCCCTGTACAGAGCAAGAAGCTGTGCAGGGGAAAAGAACCCCCTAAGGCGGTTGAGCACACCCAGCTTCTGGGAGGCTGCCTTAGCAAGACTGGTAATATGGTCCTTCCAAATGAGAGCAGAAGAAAAAGAGACACCAAGAATATTGAGAGAAGATGAAGGGTTGATTTTTGTATTGTTGAAGAATAAGGGATAGTCCTCTGGGAGATCCTGACGGGTAGATAGATGGAGAAATTGGGTTTTGGAAGCATTAAAGTTAACAAGGTTTTCTCTGCCCCAATTGGAAATAGTATTTAGATCAGAATTTAAGAGTTCTATGGCTTCATTATGTTTGTCGTTGAGGGATTGCTGGCTGGGGCATTCTGAAAAACTAATGGAGTAGTGTAAGGTTGAGTCGTCTGCGTATGAATGGATGGGAATTAAGGTACAGTTAAGGAGATAATTTATAAAAATTAGAAAGAGAATAGGAGATAGGACAGAGCCCTGAGGAACACCGGAGTTTATAGGGTGAGGAAGTGAACAATGGCCGTCCACAACCGCGGCTATGGAACGGCCGGAAAGGAAATTAGAGACAAAGGCACAGATGGAGGGATAGAAACCGAAGGTGGGTAGTTTAGAAATTAAAGATTTATGCCAGACTCTATCGAAGGCTTTCGATATGTCTAGTGCAATAGAAAAAGTCTCACCTAAGTTCCGAAAGGAGGATGACCAAGAGTTAGTAAGATATGAAAGAAGATCACCAGTAGAGCGACCCTTAACCTCTGAAGTGCGCACGGGGGTAAATGAAAACCTCCCCCTGTGCTGACGTATTTGAGGTTTTTCGTCACTAAAATATTCATTGTACCATTAATAGCATTAATAATTATCCATATGCGCCTATTATGGGTTGATTATAAAGGTATTAACCTGAAACAACAATAAAACGAGTGAAAACAGCATTTGGATGGTCAAAATCGGAGATATAGCCCGCGAGTTGTATAATGTATGGGTGAGGCAAGCTACCTTCCCGCCCATTTTCCCCAAGGCCACTGCGACACAGTCGATCGATACTCTCTCTCTCTCTCTTGCACTCGCTTGCTATCAGTGATGACAACACCCTGCTTGCAACTCGCTAATGTTAGCACGAAAATATACCTCAGAATAAGGGAATAATAGGGAAAATAGGTGATAACTGAGGAATAGGAGGAAAGTGGGGAAGGAGGGGAGGTAGAGGACTGAGATTTTGCATGGCCCAGGGGCCAAACAAAAATAAAAAAATAAAAAAATAAAAATAAAAAAAAAAAAAAATTTTCGATGTAAAAAGTTGATTTTTAGTTTTACTTACTCAGGAGAGTCTTCCCGCAGTCCGCCGGGGGAACTCTTAAGAGTCTTCCCGCAGCTCCCGGGTTAAGGAAACCATACTGGCGATCTGAGAGCAGATTATGAGAAGAGAAATGCTTAAGAAATTTGGAAGCAAGAATAGTTTCAAAAACTTTAGAAAGACAAGAGATGAGAGCAATTGGACGATAGTTGGAGGGTTGAGAGCGGTCACCCTTCTTTGGGACAGGTTGAATGTGAGCAAACTTCCAGCATGAAGGGAAGACGTTAGAGGATAGACAGAGACGAAAGAGTTTGCCTAGGCAAGGAGTCAGCACGGAAGCACAGTTTTTGAGAACAACAGGAGGAACACCGTCCGGACCATACGCCTTATTAGTGTTAAGCCCAGAGAGGGTAGAAAGTACATCTTTAGAAGAGATTAGGATATTAGGCATAAGTAAGAGAGAGGAGGGCGGAGAGGGAGAAATAGCACCGGAATCATCCAAGGTGGAGTTTCTAGCAAAAGTTTGAGCGAAGAGTTTAGCTTTGTCAGAGGAAGAAGTGATGGTTGTGCCATCAGAGTGGGAAAGGGGAGGGAAAGACGAGGAAGAGAAATTGTTGGAGAGGTTTTTGGCTAGATGCCAGAAAGCTTGGGAAGAGCTAGAGTTGGATATTTCAGTGCATTTATTATTGATGAAAGAGTGTTTGGCAAGTCGAAGAACAGATTTGGCTTGATTCCGGGCAGAAACATATGAAGAATGAGAGTCTTGAGTTTTAAGGCGTCGGTACCGTTTGAATGCTTCCTCCTTATTGCGGACAGCAGTAGAACAGGCGTGAGTAAACCAAGATTTTTTAGCATTAGTCTGAGAGAAAGAGAATGGAATGTATGCTTCCATGCCCGATAGGATTACCTCGGTAATGCGTTCAGCACTCTCCGAGGGTCCTCGGCCACGGAAGCAGAAATCATTCCATGGGAAATCAAAGAAGTACTGCCGAAGAGCCTCCCAGTCGGCAGTGCCAAAGTGCCACAAGCGCCGCCGGCTAGGAGGATCGGGTGGCCGTACTGGAGATATAGGACAGGTGACAGAGATAAGTTTATGGTCGGAGGAGCCTAAAGGAGAGAAAAGATCGACAGTATAAGAAGAAGGGTTAGAAGTTAGAAACAGGTCAAGAATGTTGGGCCGATCTCCGATGCGATCCGGGATACGGGTGGGTTGCTGAACTAACTGCTCTAGGTCATTTAGGATAGAAAAGACGTAGGCTTGTTCACCAGGTGGATCAGTAGTGTGAGAGGAGAGCCATTGGCGGTGGTGAACGTTGAAATCTCCTAAGATGGAGATTTCTGAGAAAGGAGAAATGGATAGAATGTGTTCCACTGTAGAGTTT
This sequence comes from Lithodes maja, assembly GCA_037953745.1. Lineage (NCBI taxonomy): Eukaryota > Metazoa > Arthropoda > Malacostraca > Decapoda > Lithodidae > Lithodes > Lithodes maja. Next base: position 77,985 of record JBAKBP010007405.1, on the reverse strand, counting down.
AGATAGTCAAAGAATATGGGAAAGTTGGTAGAGTTAGGGGAAAGATAGACAGCACAGAAATATTTAGTAAGAGAATGACAGGAAAGTTTGAGCCATAAAGTTGAGAATTCAGAGGAGTCGAAATCGGGAACACGAGAGCAAGTGAGTTTGTTGTGCACATATGCACAACATCTGCCTTTGGCTTTGAAACTAGGATAGAGAAAGTAGGAGGATACAGAGAAGGGGCTGCTGGATGTTGGTACAGACACCTGAGTTTCGGTGAGGAAGAGAAGATCAGGTTTGAAGGAGGAGAGATGGTGCTCAACAGAGTGAAAGTTAGAGGAAAGTCCGCGAATGTTGCAGAAATTAATAGAAAGAGTAACAGGCCGAGGTCCAGGTAATTGCAGGGGATGGTCGGTCGGGTGTGGGGGCATTTATGGTCACCCATGGGTGGGGCTTTGGTTTCCCGCCGTTTCCGCACCCTCCTCAGCTCCCCGCCATGGAGTGGCTTCGGTCACCCAGGTTTTAATTTAGTAATGGTTCTCTCCGTCAATGACGTGAGAGCCTTATACAGTATATAATTATAAGGGCTCCCCAGAGACCCCCGTGAGGGTCCCGGAGAAAGCATAACGCGACCCAAATATATAAAAAGTACATCCTAGGGTGAAACCCTTTACTTAGTTCCTAGGGAACGTCATTAAAAAAGGTAACCATTTAGAAAAAGAAAGAAATTTTTTATGATTAAAAGATTAGAAACTATGAATGTTGCACTAAATTAACTAGCACGCCGTTATACAGTCCTTCCCTTGCACGCGTCCTCCAGCTGACCACGCTGGGTTCATACGTCCTTCGTGTGGTCGCGTCCCGCATGGAAGGTTGTGCTAGTTTTGTGCTCTCTGGATGTGCAACTTTTCATCTACGGACGTTTCCTGCTGCCTCTTCTGGGAAGTTTTTTTTTTTTTTTTTTAAAGACAATGAACGGAGGAAGGAAAAACACAGATAAAACAAAAAGGTCCATGTGCCTAAAGGCATCCTCCATTCATAAAATGTTTGTAACAACTGGATTTAAACATTTGTAGATTGTAAGTTTGTGGAAAGCAATTCGAGGGAAGTGAATTCCAAAGAGTAGTAGTTCTAGGGATAAATGAATTTTGATAAGCAGAAGTTCTGCATTGTGGAGGAGAAAGTGTAAATTCATGGGCGCTCTCAGCTGCCCTAGTTCTACGGGGAAAGATGTGGAGAGGCGGCACAATTGAAGCAAGTTCCTCGGAACAATTGCTGTGAAAATATCTTTAGAATAATGCAAGGGATGCAACGTTTCTTCGTATGGATAATGTAGGAAGGTCCTGTGTGATTGCAGGGTTATTGATTAATCTAATAGCTTTATTTTGAATTTTGTCCAACTGCCTCAATGCAACCACTCCACTTCCACTCCACAGAGAACAGTAATCCATCTGAGAACGCACATGACTTTTATATATTACGGCCAACTGCTCGTCAGTGAAGAATTCTCGAACTCCGTACAGGAGTCCCAGTTTTTTAGAGGCATTCTTAGCAATGCTTCTAACATAATGTGTCCAGCTCAAGTTAGTAGTTAATGTTACACCGAGAATGGCAATACTAGGGGAAGTGGGAATATTTACATCATTAAAAAATATATGGGAGTCAGTGAGATTCTGTCGGTTAGAAAATTGAATGTACAGTACTTGGTTTTCTGTGCATTAAAGGAAACTAGATTCTTTTGTCCCCATTCTTCAATTCTAGAAAGGTCCTGGTTCAGAGAAATTGCAGTGCTTATTTTTGAATTTATAAGATCGGGTTGGGTGAAAGAATTGGTAAATGTGAAGGAACTGTGGAGTGTTGAGTCATCTGCGTAGGAATGTATTGGATTATGAGTGGTAGATATGAGATCATTGATATGAATGAGGAACAGAGTTGGGGCCAAAACTGATCCCTGGGGAACACCAGCATTTATTGAGTGAAATTGAGAATTGGGCGGGTGCCCAACCCCGAAAGGGGTTGAAATAGGGGAGCTATCCCCCCGCCAAAGGCGGCTTTCTAGGGCCTTTCCTAGCTGATGCTGAGATGATTGGGTTCTAGTCATGTGGTGATGGGCTGGTCTATCAGAGTGAGAACTGAGCAATCTCTACCATACCCATAGCTTACTCTGACTGTTCCTTTAACTTATATATTTTCTAGATCTCAAGTGACGGCGTCTCTTCCGTGGATTGACCTCCCAATCTACTAAGATTGGAAGCCAAAAAGTCACATTTTTCCCTTGCCACTCAACTTTCCCTTCATAATTGCTGAGGGGCACAGGGCCCTGGGTGGGGCTTTGGTTTCCCGGGCGTTTCCGCACCCTCCTCAGCTCCCCGCCATGGAGTGGCTTCGGTCACCCAGGCCTTATTGTGGTCGGCAGGGAGGGTTCTGTGGGGGCACTCGGTTATGGCCTTGGAATTGCTCGGGGCCTTGGGGCTGTTCGGCCAGGCAGCTTGGGGAACAACAACAACAACCATTACATGTATTTTTCTGTTATGAAGATAAGAAGAAATTAGTGGAACTAATAATGCAAGGCCGTAGTGTGACATCTTCGACAATAAGGATTGATGCCAGACTCTATCAAATGCCTTTGATATATCCAGTGCTATTGTATGTGTTTCACCATGTTGGTCTGTGGCTTGGTTGATTTGATGCGTAAGAAGGCAAAGAATGTCTGCAGTTGATCGACATCGTCTAAAACCATATTGCCTATCACTGATTAATTTATTATTCTCAAGATGCTTAATTATGTGATTATTAATATAATTTCAAAGACTTTACCAATAGTGGAAGTTATAGCTATTGGTCTGTAGTTTGATGGATCTGAAGAGGCACCTTTTTTAGGAACTGGATGGATGTTTGCTTCTTTCCAGGGTACTGGGAAGCATGAGGTATGAGTACATAGACGGAAAATGTTTGCCAATATAGGAGCAAGTACCAAGGAGCAATTCTTAAGTACTATTGGAGGAATTTCATCTGGACCAGGAGCCTTATCTACTGAGAGATTCTGCAAAATAGTTTTGACATGTCTGGTGTGGATCTTAAGTGAGGGAATTTCAGGCGAATTAAAATTAAGTACAGGGACATCTTGATTTATTTCATCTAAGGTCGAGTTGGTGGAGAAACTATCCGCAAGAAGGTTAGCTTTACCTCGTGGGTCACTTACAAGATTGCCAGTCGGAGATTTTAATGGTGGAATGGATGAAGCAGTTGTGAAGTTGGATTTGAATGAGTTAAGAGTAGACCAAAATATTTTGTTATCATTTGGATTATTTAGAAGTTTATTTGCCTGCTTGTGGAGAAAGTTTGATTTAGTTAGGTTTAATACAGTTTTGGCATGATTTCTGATGTTTCTAAAGTAATTAAAGGCTTCATGTGTTTTTGATCTTGTGTATGCATTGTAGGCTATTGCTTTTTGTTCAGTTACTCTAGCACAATTATGGTCAAACCATTTAGGTGAATTAGATCTTTTAATGTACTTTTGATGAGGAATAAAAGTTTCCATTCCAATTTTTACAAAATCTTGTATGTGGCTCAAGGTGGAGTGTGCATCATTAGAAAAGAAAGAGGTCCAGGGAATATCAATAAAGAAACCTTGAAGACCCTCCCAGTCTGCCCTATCGTAATGCCATTTAGTCACCAAAACAGGTTCAGAGTGGGAAGGTGTGGTAGGTGATAGACAGGTGGCCTGTATCAGACAGTGATCAGAAGATCCAAGCGGGGATCTTACTGTAACATCATAATTTTCTGAATTGGTTGTTAAAAATAAGTCCAGTAGGTGGGAATTATGATTAGGATTATCTGGTACACGGGTGGATTGGTTGACTAGTTGAGTGAGATTAAATGAGTCTGCAAATAGCTCACATTCAAGACCAGCATCATCAGTCCTGGCTGAATGAGTGAGCCATTCAACATTATGGACATTAAAATCACCCAACACAGTGATTTCAGAAGAAGCATTTAAGTTGAGGACACTGAGTTGTGAGGACAGAGAATGAAAAAGACTTTGCTCTGGAGGAGTATTTGGGGAACGGTAGATGCAACATATGTATTTAAATTTACCAGCAGAAATTAATTTGTATATAAAATAATCAAAATAGGGACAATTGAAACTAGTAACCTCCTCCAGGGCAATTTCAGATTTTGCGAAGCAACATACACCTCCTTTAGGTCTGAAATTTTGGAGCAGTTGATAACCTGGAAAATTAAATCTAGACGTGTCAGATGTGGATGTTACTTGAGTCTCTGTCAAAAAAAGGAGAGTAGGGGATTCTGCTTGAAGAAATTGGTGTACAGAATTGATGTTAGAGTGAAGTCCCCTTATATTGCTAAGTATATGTTACTTAATAGTAAGGAGGCGTCATAGATATGCATTTTGTATTGAGCATTTTTCAGAGAGAGCTGAGATTCTCCCGCGGGATGCGCCACATGCCATAACCATTATTATTATATATTTTGTTATTGTTTATTCCTACCTTTTTCTTTCTTATATTATTCTGTGATATTAATTAGGCTATGTTAGTTAGAATGCCTCATATTTCAGTTATTCTAGGCTCCGTTAGCTTTTGTCTAGCGGTCACCAGATTCATGAATAGGCCTAGGCCTATTTATCATATGAATTTTTTCCAATACTAGATTGGAGTTTTATCATTCTAACTATACCTACTTATCACATTACCGTTAATCATTGGAATTCTCTTTTGCGCCATTACGAGTTTTCCTGTTTGTTTCTAAGCATTTTTGCTGATAGCCTAACTATTTTACAATGACATTGCTTTTTCGATCCACTTTTTAATGCGGACTTTATGCTATCGCGATATTCTTTTATTTAACTCCAACTATTTCTTCTTATCAAGAAATTATTATGTTATATCAATTAGGCTATATTAGTTAGAATGCCTATCTTTCATTTTCTAGGCTCCTTTAGCTTTTATCTGGCGGTCGCCAGACTTCGTGAATAGGCCTAGGCCTATTCACCATCGCCGATTTTCCATAGACTACTCTTAAAATTTGAGTATTATAATTCTAACTATTTCTCCTTTTCAACATTGTTTATCGTTGAATTCGACTTTACGTCTTTAACGATAATTCTTTCTTATCACTACACATTTTGTCTGATAACTTAACTATTTTCCATTGACATCGCACTTTCAGTCCTAATTTTAATGCCGATTTGATTGTCTCGCGATATTTTTGTTTCACTCCGACATTCTAGAAGTTTCGAAATTCGTATTTTTTTATATCTTGGCTCCTTTGAGCGTTTTTCTTATGTATTGTTCATACGTTCTCTTACTAAGAGTTTTTATTTTAACATTTATGACATGTTATTGTTATTATTATTTTGTAGCAACATCTTCTTAGTCACTATACCTTTCAGGTTTTCTGTCTTTGTCGCAGATTTGGTTGTTGTTGTTGTTGTTCCCTAAGCTGCCTGGCCGAACAGCCCCGAGTCCCTGAGGAAGGCCATGGCCACGATCGGGCTTTCCCACAGAGCTCTCATTGAGTGTAGATTGTGTTGTTGGCGTAAGTGGTTGTGTGAAATGCAGTCTTCTATGATATGTTTAATGGTATGGGGTGCTGTGTTACATCCCGGGCAGGCGTCGACAACGGAGTCATCCAGTCTCTTCTGATAGCTCAGGAGAGCTGGATGGTGTCCGCATCTCAGCCTGGCCAGGTGGACTCTGTCCTCGCGAGGAAGGGAGGATTCGGAAGGATGGATTTCGGGAGGTCGTTCATGCAGCTGCGTGTTGTCTGTGAGTGAGTGGATGGATCGGTGAGAGATATGAGTATGGATGTGCTTCTGGAAGTTGGTTCGGGATGGGCAGGGAGGGAGAGAGGACAATAATTGTGTGTGATACTGTGTGCTGGGTGTTGTTTTTATATTTCTTGGTGTCTGTGGGTGTGTTGCCATGTAGTTTAGTGGGTGGTCTTGGTGATATTATATTCTATTATGATATTTTTGTCTACATTTGTTTTCATGATACGAGCCACCGTAGACACTTTTCAGAGTAATTATGATTTATTGAGCCTCACTCCGGTCTCACTTTGGGTCGGCTAGGGCTTAGTTCGGAGCTCTTATTTTACATCTCCGATCACTAGGAGATCCCCGCGTTCTCTCTGAGTCCGGGTTGATGCGGAGTAGGCTGAGGAAGGGAGCCTCTTAAATATCTATTCATTTGCCTACTTCGCCGGAGTTCCATATTTGTATTATAGGATTCTCCGAGTGGATGTTTTTATCTACCACTTTTTACAGTATAACTTAAGGTGCCTTTTAAACCTTTCCCCCCGCACCAAATAATTCTGTTATTTTAGGCTCCGAACCTGCCATCAGCTTGATCAATGATTTTTTGAGCCTCACTCCGGTCCCTCTTTGGGTCGGCTAGTGATTAGTCCGGGACTCTTATTTACATCTCCGGTCACTGGGAGATTCCCACATTCTCTCTGAGTCCGGGTTGAAGCGAGTAGGCTGAGGAAGGGGGCCTCTTAGATATCTATTCATTGCCTACTTCGCCGGAGTACCATTTTCATATACTGGATTCTCCGAGTAAATATTTTTATCTACCATTTTTACGGAATAACTTTTATTCAGTCAATTCCGATAGACACTTGAGTCCTCTACACAGGTCCGCACGGACTATTCGGTGCTTCTTAAATCTTTCCCCCCGCACCTTTTATGCAACATGGAGTTATCTTCCATTAGTATGGCTGGGTCATCTCTTTGACTCCGGGTCCCCACAGTCAACGAGGACATATCTTAGGAACTTCTACCCATACAGTATTTCCGGGTACTCGAACCCTTAAGGAGAATACATACTCCGGTTTCCATATACCGAGTTATACCACTCTAACTCCGGGTAGTCAACAAAAGTGTCTTAACTCCGGTTCCCAAACACTGAGTTCTACCAACATAACTCCGGGTATCCCTTAGCGAGAACATATCTCCGGTTCCTATATACCGAGTTCTACCCTTCTAACTCCGGGTATTCAACAATAGTGACTTCACTCAGGGTCCCAGACACTGAGTTCTACCAGTAAAACTCTGAGTAGTCTAATATTGTCAATTAACTCCGGTTCCCAGACACAGAGTTCTATCAACCAACTCCGGGTATTCAAACAATATTAACTTATTTCCGGTTCCAGACACCGAGTTATACCAATAGGCCTACCAAGTCCTACTAGCACACTCCAGGTAGGCCTATTCAATTATTATTCAAGTTGACAGTCCTAGATGACGAAGTTCAAATTGGTAATTAATATACAGTCGACGCTCGATTTAACGGACTAATAGGGGGGAGACCGAGTCCGTTGCTGGAAAAAGTCCGTAGCTGGAAAATTGCCTTCGTATTTCGCCTTTTTTTTTTTTTTTTTGATTGAGGGACACGTTGTGCTGTACTGTCCCTGAAAACATAATAAAGGTCTTATTTGTCATTGATATGATAAATTTCACATGGAGAAAAAAAAAAAAAAAAAAAAAAAAAAAGGAAGGATATCCCCTCCTCTGTAGGCCTACTCCCTCCCCTCCCCGTCCCGCCTCAACCTCGACCCCGTTACTGTGATAATGTTGATAATCCTTGTGCTACACCCTATTGATAATGCAAAACTATTCAACACACTTAACCCGGGAGCTGCGGGGAGACTCTTAAGAGTTCCCCCGGCGGACTGCGGGAAGACTCTTGAGAGTAAGTAAAATAAAAAATCAACTTTTGACATCGAAAAAAAAAAAAAAAAATTATTTTTATTTTTTTATTTTTTTATTTTTTTTTGGCCCCTGGGCCATGCAAAATCTCAGTCCTCTACCTCCCCTCCTTCCCCACCTTCCTCCTCTCCTTCAGTTATCACCTATTTTCCCTATTGTTCCCTTATTCTGAGGTATATTTTCGTGCTAACATTAGCGAGTTGCAAGCAGGGTGTTGTCATCACTGATGGCAAGCGAGTGCAAGAGAGAGAGAGAGAGTATCGATCGACTGTGTCTCAGTGGCCTTGGGGGAAATTGGCGGGAAAGCAGTTTGCCTCACCCATACATTATACAACTCGCGGGCTATATCTCCGATTTTGACCATCCAAACGCTGTTTTCACTCGTTTTATTGTTGTTTCAGGTTAATACCTTTATAATCAACGCATAATAGGCGCATATGGATAATTATTAATGGTACAATGAATATTTTAGTGACGGAAACACCTCAAATACGTCAGCACAGGGGGACGTTTTCAATTACCCCCATGCGCACTTGTTAGGTTAAAAGTGTATGTTATTAAAGACATTTTTTCCACCAACTCATAATCAGCATAAACAACACAAATGTCAATTAAAAACATGTTATAATATTTCCCCATCATTTTGTGTATACCGTGGGAACAAAAAAAAACAAAAATCTATCAAACGTAAATCTCCCCTCTCGGAAGCTCGGCGCCTAGACGGAGGGGAGGGTTGAACTATTTCTTTGACTATCTTATTTATTGTTTATCTATGTGCTGGAAGGATATTATATTTTTCAATTCCATCGCATTAGAAATGATTCAAAGATTACAAAAAGTCCAAATAAGACATAGTTATGTTAATGTATAAGGGATTTAGGTAGATGAATTAGAGAGATAGATAGATAGAAAGAGTGTATATCGAGGAAAAAAACAAAACAAAAAATCTATCAAACGTAAATCTACCATCTCTGCTCGCACGGAGGGGAGAGTTGAAATATTTTGTTGACTATCTTATTTATTATTTATCTATGTGCTGGAAGGATATTATATTTTTCAATTCCATCACATTAGAAATTATTCAAAGATTACAAAAAGTCCAAATAAGACATAGTTATGTTAATGTATAAGGGATTTAGGTAGGTGCATTAGAGAGATAAATAGATAGAGCAACGGACTTTGCTCCAACTTTTTTTCGAGCAACGGACTTTGTCCGTTGCTGGGTCCATTGTCCGGCTATGGACAGAGTCCGTTAAATCCGAAATCCGTTGTATCGGGGTCCGTTAAATCGAGCGTCAACTGTAATCAACTTCAAGAACTTTTTACAATACTTGTATATGCTTAGCATAGTACTAGAGATACCTCAATTTTAACAAAGTCCCGAGTAAAACTTCATTCACTCAGTATTACTGATAATGTTTATACTCATTCAGAGTGGGACAAAAGGTGCACTACACTTTCCAATCCTACATTATGGTACAATGTTGTTGGATTATTTCTACCTTTTATTAGAACAGTATATTTGTTAGTAGTCTTGGCAAATCCAACGTCAAGGCTATTAACCTAATTGCAATGACGACTTGTCTATTTTGACTGCTATGTCGTCATTCCAACCGCGGTTAAAAAGAAAACGTCTAGAGTCTACTCCTTATCTTGCTCTAGGAGACGTTGTACATTAACCAAAACTACCACCGAAGGTGAAAAAAGCATAGAAGAGAAGAAAAAGGGGTTTACCTTAGTTACCGCTTAAGGCCCATCCCGTGTTCCGTCATGTGCAGATCCCTGTCGAACGTGCGCATGAGCGACCCTCTCTTGTTATCATTTTTTCACGCGCTCCATTGAATGAAGTCGCTTTTGTTGTGCTCCTTTAATTCACCCTGTTTAGGTTAGTTTCGGCTTTTCTGGCCTTCTTTTTTGTTAGACAGATGTTACGTGATCTAGGGCACACGTAAATGGGCTCCTAAGTGTGTATAATGGAGACGCGTGTGGAAATAGCTTACCGAAGGTACGGGGGCGCCTGGCGTTCCTCGTATATGTTTTTCATTCTTTCTCTTTTCATATTCTTTTTTCCTGTTAGTCTGGGCATGGTTTAGCTTTTAGCTTCGTTTAGCCTAGCTCGTTTTCTCATTCAGGAATTGCTATGCCCCTATGAGTTCTCATTTTTTTTTTCATAGCCTAGGTGTACAGTTGGTTCACAATCTGAGATTTCGTGGTGGCGGTGCTGTTTGTAGGGTTTGTGTCGGCCGCATAAATAGCGTTTTTCCCGAGTCCCCCCTTTCGAGCCTTCACTGTGTCTCAAGGGCCTGGGCGCTTGGTGGTTCGTGATATCCAGGGGTACCCCACGGGGGCCTCTCCCTTACACCACAGGGTTTTTCGCCCCTGACACATTCTCTACTCACGGCTAGGCCACCCTTTTTCTCGCCAGTTTCATTTATTGGTTTTTGTGTTCCCTTCCTGTTTTCACCTCCATCCTTTCATAGCCTTTTGCCCAATCCTGGGGTACCCCACGGGGGCCCCTGTTTGTGCCAAACCACCCAACCTGCCACTTCTCCTCATGGGCTTTGCTCTATCTCTGTGGGTTGGGTGGTTCCTGGGGGATGTGCCTCCTCTCCCCTGGTGTGTCTTCCTTGCCTCTCCCTTGACCGGTTGAGTCAGGATATTATCAAGGAAGGCACTGCTCAGCTTGATGGTCATCGTCGCTTGGAGTTCATAAGGAGTTGACGCTTGTTTGCGGGCCTTTTTTGGTTTTCCTAGACGCTCCTCTCGCTTTTTCGGCACCGGACCATCTCGGCCGGTCCCGCAAATTTGCGGTGTGCTCGATTCGGTCCTCTGGGACATTTCGGCCCCCCGCAAATTTGCGGAGATCGCTGGGGAGTCCCGCGGAGATGTGGGGGGGTTGTGTCGGTACGGTTATACCTCCATTGGCCCGCAAATTTGCGGTTATAGTTGGCTTTCACTGTTGACCTTTTTTATGTCATATTGTTGCCTGATACTATATTGGTGTATGCACTTTACTGGTGTTATAGGCCCTGCATGTAAGATGTTGAGTGGTGGTTAACACTTTCTCCATCTTTGCAGGTTCTGCTGGTGCTCTTCCGCCTCGGCCGCCCTCCTCACCTACCTCTGTGCTCCCAGTTTAGGGTGAGTACGGATACCTGTTTGCATGTGTGTTCCTGTTTCCCCATGCTCCTTCCCTGGTTCTTCTTGGACATTCTCTCCACTTACTCCTTCGACGTGCTGATTCTGGTGTGTGTTCTTCTCGTGCTGGTCGGCTGCTTTGCTTTCGCCTTGGTTGTCGCTCCCCGTGCTTGGTGAGCCACAAGTCCTGCTTGCGCCACTCGCTCTTTGTGTCCTCTACGGCCTACCTCCCTGCTCTGTGTGGCCTGTGTCTGGCCCTGGTGGTTGTGCTGCTCCATGGCCCTGGTTCCTCGGCGGCGGCTGTGGCCTCTGCTTCCCTTCCGTCGGTGTGGCCGATGGTCTCCCGCCACATTGGGCCTGTGGGCCGCCGTTCCCCGGCCTTTGTTGCCGACCGGATCCGCGTCACCCTGGGTATCCCTGACCCGACTGACGGCCGTTCACCTGGCCCTCTCCCTGCTCGGGCCCTCTCCCCTGGGTCCCGCGGCTGGTCGTCCCATCGTTCGGGGGGTTCCCCGGCTCCATCCACGCTCTCGCTCGCCTCGCTACTGCCCCTCGTCGTCCTCCTGATCGCCTTGACGTCGCCCGTCGCCCTCGTCTTGGTTCTCGCCCTGAGGCCGGGGTTAGCGGCTCTGCCCCTGTGCGCCCTCCCCTGGCCTCTACGGATAGGGGCTCTCCTCCCTTCCGCCCGCTTTCCTAGCCCAGACGACTTCCTCTTACGTTGTCCTCTCCGCGCGCGGTTGTTCGTGCTGTCGCTGGCCCTCTGCTCCCTCCTACACTGTCCAGGAGGGTCCGCCTGGGTGTCGTTGCTTCTCCTACTTCACCTGCTTCAGTGCCTCTTCTTCCTTCACGGTCTCGTCCCACGGTGGAGGTCCCTCCCTCCTCCGCCTCGGTGTCGGGCCGCCCTGTTCTCTCAGTCCCGGGGGTCCTTGCTCTGTTTCCCCCCGCGACTCCTTCTGGCCTCCTTTCACCCGGCCAGCCTTCCCCCTCCCGTCGTCCTGCTCCTCCTCCTTCTTCTCTTCCTGCCCTTCACTTCCCGTCTCGCCTGGGGGGTACCCCTCCTCTTGCCTCGGTGAGGTTTCGGGGTCCCCCTTTCTCGGGAGCTGTCGTGTCGCTGGAAGAGGGGAATGGTGCTGTTTCCCCCTCGGCCGTTCGCCTCTCTCGGTTCGTTTGTCGGCTATGCAGGGCTGGGTTGTGTCACGCTTCGTCGGGTGCTTGGAGTCGATGGACGCCTCCCTCTTCTCGCGCTTCTTGGCGGTGTCTCGCCCTCGGCTCCTCACCCTCCCTACCCCTGCTACGGTCCCCCTCCCTTCTGCAGGCCTACGCTCTGGTCAGACTTCTGCCGCCCTGCCGTCCTTCCGGCTGTTCAGTCCCTGGCTGTGTTGACGGGTCTGTCCTCCTATGGGTCAGGTTGTGCGACGCCGGTACGCCTGGCTTCGCCGTCATGCTCGGTCTCCCTCTCCCATTGGAGGCCTGGTTTGCCGAGGCCTTCGCCTTCACACCGTTCCGTCGACGGCTCTCCTTCGGTCCCTCCCCCGGAGTCGTCCCTGCTTTTGCCTCCTCTTGTGTCTGTCGGCGGGTTGGCCGGCGCGTTCTGGTCCTGGATGAGCGCGCCCGTTCTTGAACTTTGTTCTATTGCTACCCCGTTCTTCTCTCGCCCGGATCAGCCCTCTGTCGCCACGGTTTTTCCCTTGCGACAGAGGGTGACGGACTTATTGTCTTGTCTTTCGGTTCCCTCCAGACGTCTGTTCCCCGCCTGCGGCTTTTCGGGGCGTCTGCGCCAGGCGCTCTTCGCGAGGGTTTGGACCGCGTTCTGCGGGTCCACCTTCGGCTCGCGGTGTCTTTGGTTCCCGAGCTGAAGGCGGTTTTGTGCGCGGCAACTCGGCGACGCCCGACAGTGCAGTCCTCGTTCTGCCGGCCGGCCCCCTTGGATATTCGTCAGGGTTTGTTGTACTCTGCGCTATATACGTCGGGGTTGTTTCAGCTGGTTGCTTGGGTATGTTCGCTTCTCTGTCGGCGGCCCCTGCTTCCGACACGCGACGACGCGCTGTGTCGTTGCGGTCCCTGCTTACGTCACGCACTGACGCGCTGTGTCGCACGCGGGGTTTTCTCAGTCCCGTCCTTCTGCCGGTCCTCTTCGGGGTGCTGCTGCAAGTGCTGCCGCCTTGCGCGGACGCAGGACTGGGACGTTGCAGGCCAGTGCGTTGGTTCCGCCTCGCCCTTCTGTTCTTGCCCCTTTTCATCCCCGCCGTGTCGGGGCTGGCCGGCCTTCCACTTCCGGCCGCCCTTCGACGGGGTCTGCCCCGCGCCGGCCTGGGGTTGGGGTGGCCCGCCCTTTTCGCCGAGGTTTGGGGGGGGGGGGGGGGGGTAGAGGTCAACGTGGCGCTCGTGCCCGCACGGCCCGTAACGGGGGTACCTCCGCGTCAACACAATGTGTAGTTCTCTGGGTCGGCCTCCTTGTTCTCCTTCTCGCCTGGCCGACCGGGTCGCTCCCCTCCTCTCGGGTGCTCCCTCGGGTTGTTTTCGCCCTTGCGCCCCTCGGTTGCCGCGAGGGTCGTTGGGGGCGGCGGGTTGCGTGGTGGGGTCTCACCTGGTGGTGGACGTCTCGACCCCCTTTCCGCTCTTGTCACCGACGCCGGCCCATCTCTTCAGAGGTGGCCCACGTGCTCACTTCCATGCCCGAGCTGGGTAGCGTCGAGGGAGTTGACCGCCGGTCGCCCGGTTTTCCTCTCCCGTGTCTTTCTGGTCCCATCGACGAACTGCGACGCGATGCGACCGATGGTGGTTCTGTCGGCCCTCAACGGGCGCGTCGTGCACACACGGTTTCGGATGCTGCCGGTACCCCTGGTACGCCTGGCCCTGTGCCCTCTGTCGTGGGTTGTGTCGCTGGCCCTCCAGGATGCGTCTTGGCTCGTTCCTCTCCATCCTCGCTTCCAGCGATTCTTGGCCGTTCGGACTTCCGATCGTGTGTTCCTGTTCGCCGGCCTTCCCTTCGGTCTCCACATCGCGCCGCGGATCTTCTCCGCACATGTGGGGCAGGCTCTGGGTCCTCTCCTCAGGAGCGGGCTCCAGATCCTGTTTTCCTTGGCCGATTGGTTGGTAGTTTCCGTAGCCCTAGGACTGTGCATTGGCGACGCCCTCACAGTCGTTCGCAACGTCGCGCGGTTAGGGTTCCCCTTTGATGTTCCCGATTCACGCTTGACCCCGTCGCGTGTCGTGCCATGGGTCGGTCTCGCATGGGTTTTGTCCGGCGCTACGGTGACCCGGGGTCTGCCGGCCGCGGTGCACCTTCGGTGGAAGGTCTTCGCCGTGTTGCACTCGGTCTCCCTCCTGGGGTGGCTCTGGGACTCGTTCGTGGGTTCGCTGCTTTGGGCCGCTCTGCCCCTTCCCTTAGGGAGCCTCTGGCTCCTCCGCCTCCTCCTCATGGGCCCCGCGGTGTTTCCGTTGCCCCTATGGATCGGCTCCTGCCGCTCCTGCGTACCGTTCGCAGACGCTTCGGTCGCTGGGTTGCTCAGGGCTCGCTCTCTGCGGCTGTGCCCTGGTCCGCCCCCCCGCCGACGGTCTTGGTAGCCACAGATACGTCGAGCGAGGTTGGGTGAGGTTCCCGATCGGACCTGGGCCGTCCACTTCCCGGCAGATGGGTGGGTCTCCCTCCACTTACCCGTCTATGCCCTCGGACTGTTGGTTCCTCTGTTCTTCCTGCGGGTCCACGCGCTGGCCCTTCGGGGTAAGTCGGTGGCCTTCGGGTTAGACACTCAGACAGGCTGTCCCCTGTTTCCTTCTGCGGGGGTCCTCCAGGTCGTTGACTCTATTGGGGGTCTCGGTGGAGTTGTTCTTCCTCGCGGCCCGACACCCCTTCTCCTTGCGTGCCTCCTCCCTGCCCGGGCCTGCCACCCTGTGGGCGGCTGCCCTGTCGTGAGGGCCGGGCGTTCTTGTTGCATGGGCGTTGAAGCGGACTGTGTTCGCCGACCTCGCGGCTTCCTGCGGGTTTCCGGAGGTCGCCTTGTTCGCATCGGGGGTGCCGCGCCAGTTGCCTTTGGACCTCTCCCTCCGGCCTCGCGCTCCGGGGGGGGTCCGGCCGCTTTCATGGTAGCCTGGTACAGGTGGCGGTCAATATACATCTTTCCGCCCCCAGACGCGCTGTTGATGTGCCCAGTCCTCGCGAGGCTGCGGCTGTACCGCGGCTGCGTCTGGCTCCTCGCGCCTCTGTGGCCGGCACGGGCTTGGTCCGCCCGGTTGCCGCGGTGGTGCCCGAGTCCGGTCCCTCTACCTGTCTCCGGCTTCCACTTGGGCTCGGTTGGGGCCCTGCGGACCTCGTTGGCCTTCGCATCGTGCTTGTTCATGTGGCACGGTGGCTCCCGGTCCCCGGCCGGGCCCTGACTGACTTCCTGCAGCGTTCCTGGCCGTCTTCTCCTTGGGGGCCTTACGGGTCCCGCTGGAGGTCTTTTCCTAGGTGGCTACAGGCCACTCGCCTGCCAGTTGGCTCTCCTTCCCTCGTCCTACGCTCCTTGTTTCACCTCTTCCGTACACGTCACTTTCAAGTCGACGCCATACGTACCTCCTTGTCTGCCGTCCGGGGGATCTTTGGGTCCGTCGCTGGGCTGGTCGTTCCGCCACAGGTGCTGGATTCCTTCCTGACGGCTGCCTTCCGGGATCGACCTCCTCCGCGCCAGGTCCCTCCGCAGTGGGATCAGGGGCGGGCTCTGGTCCTTCTGGCTTCACCCACGTCTACAAGGGCCGCTACGCCGGTTCCGTTGCTCGGGCGTCCGCTCTTCCTTGTCGCTCTGGCCACTGGGGTTCGGGTGTCTGCACTAGCGGCATTGTCACGGCCCCGGGACTGCGTGCGATTCTCCCCGTCCTTGCGTGGCGTCTCGTTCGCCTCCTCCCCTCCTTTTGTTACCACGCTTGGGAGGGCGGCCCCCGCTTTCCGGCGTGGGCATCCTCGCCATGTGTTGTGCCCGGTGTCAGCCTTGCACTCCTCTGTTGCGTCTGTGGCGCCGCCTTCGGGTACTGCTGTGTGGGTGTCTCCTCGGCCAGGTGGGAGGCTCTCGCGGGTGCAGATGGGCCGCCGCGTTTGTCGGACCGTTCGTGCCCGTCACCCTGTTTGTAGGGGTTCTGCGCACGATGTCGGATCCTTTGCTGCCTCCTTCCGGTTCCTGCCACGTCGATCCTTACCTGCCATCGCCTCTGCGGTTTTGTGGGTCTTCTATCAATTCCTTCATCTCCTCCTACCTCTCCGTGTCCAGTGTTCGACCCCCTCGGCCGGTGATTGCTCTCGGGGGTCGTGTTTCCTGGTGCTCTGGCGAAGATCCCTGGTCTTCCCCCCTTGTCCCTCGTTCTTTTCCTTTGTTTTATTTGACAAAGGGGGGGGGGGGGGGTACGGGTTTGCAACACTGGAATGCAAGTTTGGGATTATGTATTGTTCCGGTACATAAGTGTTTTTGCCACATTGAAAATTGTGTTTTGTTCTTGTGTTCAGTGTTTTTGTTGGTTTTTGAAGAAAAGGGATTTTGGGTACAGTACCTTTTTGGTTTCAGACGAGTCTATGTTTTTGCATTACTATGAATGACGGGCATGTGTTAAAACTGTTCTTTTTAGCTACTCCTCAGTTTTTCACTCTTTTATTAGACTCTCTTGTTTAAATTGTGTCTTTGTCATTCATACTTTTGTTTTATGCATTGGTTTTTTTGGTAGGTTGGGCTTGGATGTCCTCCTCCTATTTGTTATGCAGCCTTGACGTTGGATTTGCCAAGGCTACTAACAAATTGGGAGGTTTGACGTACCTCCCAACCTACCAAATAGGAAAACCTACTATTTGGTAGTAGTCTTGGAAAATCCAACGTACATAATACCCTCCCTCACGCCGGACCCCTGCCCATCCGCGTTCTTCTGCTGACGTGAGATGTGATAACAAGAGAGGGTCGCTCATGCGCACGTTCGACAGGGATCTGCACATGACGGAACACGGGATGGGCCTTAAGCGGTAACTTCTCTTCTATGCTTTTTTCACCTTCGGTGGTAGTTTTGGTTAATGTACAACGTCTCCTAGAGCAAGATAAGGAGTAGACTCTAGAAGTTTTCTTTTTAACCGCGGTTGGAATGACGACATAGCAGTCAAAATAGACAAGTCGTCATTGCAATTAGGTTAATAGCCTTGACGTTGGATTTTCCAAGACTACTACCAAATAGTAGGTTTTCCTATTTGGTAGGTTGGGAGGTACGTCAAACCTCCCATTCTGCATTGTGGAGGAGAAAGTGTAAATTCATGGGCGCTCTCAGCCGCCCTAGTTCTACGGGGAAAGATGTGGAGAGGCGGCACAATTGAAGCAAGTTCCTCGGAACAATTGCTGTGAAAATATCTGTAGAATAATACAAGGGATGCAACGTTTCTTCGTATGGATAATGTAGGAAGGTCCTGTGTGATTGCAGGGTTATTGATTAATCTAATAGCTTTATTTTGAATTTTGTCCAACTGCCTCAATGCAACCACTCCACTTCCACTCCACAGAGGTGAACAGTAATCCATCTGAGAACGCACATGACTTTTATATATCACGGCCAACTGCTCGTCAGTGAAGAATTCTCGAACTCTGTACAGGAGTCCCAGTTTTTTAGAGGCATTCTTAGCAATGCTTCTAACATAATGTGTCCAGCTCAAGTTAGTAGTTAATGTTACACCGAGAATGTCAATACTAGGGGAAGTGGGAATATTTACATCATTAAAAAATATATGGGAGTCAGTGAGATTCTGTCAGTTAGAAAATTGAATGTACAGTACTTGGTTTTCTGTGCATTAAAGGAAACTAGATTCTTTTGTCCCCATCCATTAATTCTAGAAAGGTCCTGGTTCAGAGAAATTGCAGTGTTTATTTTTGAATTTATAAGATCGGGTTGGGTGAAAGAATTGGTAAATTTGAAGGAACTGTGGAGTGTTGAGTCATCTGCGTAGGAATGTATTGGATTATGAGTGGTAGATATGAGATCATTGATATGAATGAGGAACAGAATTGGGGCCAAAACTGATCCCTGGGGAACACCAGCATTTATTGAGTGAAATTGAGAATAAAGGCCATCTACCATTACACATATTTTTCTGTTATGAAGATAAGAAGAAATTAGTGGAACTAATGATGCAAGGCCGTAGTGTGACATCTTTGACAATAAGGATTGATGCCAGACTCTATCAAATGCCTTTGATATATCCAGTGCTATTGTATGTGTTTCACCATGTTGGTCTGTAGCTTGGTTGATTTGATGCGTAAGAAGGCAAAGCATGTCTGCAGTTGATCGACATCGTCTAAAACCATATTGCCTATCACTGATTAATTTATTATTCTCAAGATGCTTAATTATGTGATTATTTAATATAATTTCAAAGACTTTACCAAGAGTGGAAGTTATAGCTATTGGTCTGTAGTTTGATGGATCTGAAGAGGCACCTTTTTTAGGAACTGGATGGATGTTTGCTTCTTTCCAGGGTACTGGGAAGCATGAGGTATGAGTACACAGACGGAAATGTTTTGCCAATACAGGAGCGAGCACCAAGGAGCAATTCTTAAGTACTATTGGAGGAATTTCATCTGGACCAGGAGCCTTATCTACCGAGAGATTCTGCAAAATAGTTTTGACATGTCTGGTGTGGATCTTAAGTGAGGGATTTCAGGCGAATTAAAATTAAGTACAGGGACATCTTGATTTATTTCATCTAAGGTTGAGTTGGTGGAGAAAATATCCGCAAGAAGGTTAGCTTTACCTCGTGGGTCACTTACAAGATTGCCAGTCGGAGATTTTAATGGTGGAATGGATGAAGCAGTAGTGAAGTTGGATTTAAATGAGTTAAGAGTAGACCAAAATATTTTGTTATCATTTGGATTATTTAGAAGTTTATTTGCCTGCTTGTGGAGAAAGTTTGATTTAGTTAGGTTTAATACAGTTTTGGCATGATTTCTGATGTTTCTAAAGTAATTAAAGGCTTCATATGTTTTTGATCTTGTGTATGCATTGTAGGCTATTGCTTTTTGTTCAGTTACTCTAGCACAATTATGGTCAAACCATTTAGGTGAATTAGATCTTTTACTGTACTTTTGATGAGGAATAAAAGTTTCCATTCCAATTTTTACAAAATCTTGTATGTGGCTCAAGGTGGAGTGTGCATCATTAGAAAAGAAAGAGGTCCAGGGAATATCAATAAAGAAACCTTGAAGACCCTCCCAGTCTGCCCTATCGTAATGCCATTTAGTCACCAAAACAGGTTCAGAGTGGGAAGGTGTGGTAGGTGATAGACAGGTGGCCTGTATCAGACAGTGATCAGAAGATCCAAGCGGGGACCTCACTGTAACATCATAATTTTCTGAATTGGTTGTTAAAAATAAGTCCAGTAGGTGGGAATTATGATTAGGATTATCTGGTACACGGGTGGGTTGGTTGACTACTTGAGTGAGATTAAATGAGTCTGCAAATAGCTCACATTCAAGACCAGCATCATCAGTCCTGGCTGAATGAGTGAGCCATTCAACATTATGGACATTAAAATCACCCAACACAATGATTTCAGAAGAAGCATTTAAGTTGAGGACACTGAGTTGTAAGGACAGAGAATCAAAAAGACTTTGCTCTGGAGGAGTATTTGGGGAACGGTAGATGCAACATAATTATGTATTTAAATTTACCAGCAGAAATTAATTTGTATATAGAATAATCAAAATAGGGACAATTGAAACTAGTAACCTCCTCCAGGGCAATTTCAGATTTTGCGAAGCAACATACACCTCCTTTAGGTCTGAAATTTTGGAGCAGTTGATAACCTGGAAAATTAAATCTAGACGTGTCAGATGTGGATGTTACTTGAGTCTCTGTCAAAAAAAGGAGAGTAGGGGATTCTGCTTGAAGAAATTGGTGTACAGAATTGATGTTAGAATGAAGTCCCCTTATATTGCTAAAGAAAAAGCTGCACCGACGAGCAGCTTTGGGACGTTGCAATGCTCTTGACACAGTCGCATGATGACGACCGGGAGGGCCCTGTGTCAATGACCCAACCCTGCCGGGGGTGGATATCCGAGGGACCACCAGGTTTGCTCTTAACAATTGTACTGCCATATTTATTGGGTAAGGTGTATGGTGTTACATGTATGATATGTAGTGGGAAGAGTAGTGTTTTATGGATAGAGGATAGCAATGTAGGGCAATGTCGTGAAGTTGGATGTGTATGTTATATAAAGAGGGTTTTCCTGATACCCCTGATGTGTGAGGCAGAAAGATATGTATCCAGCTACCAAGGCCTGGGAGAGAAAATGGAATTCAGGCTATTCCCTGAGGCTCCCGAAACCTTGGCGGTAGTACTTCCCTGGGCGGGGCTGCCTACCCCTACTACCTACAACTTGAATAGGGGATAATAAAGCTTGTTTGATAGTGTTGGTGGCATAAACTTTGGCAGGGACTTTGTGGAGGGGCTGTATTATAGAGAACAATGTACAGTAATTGGGATAATAGGCACCGCCTGTACCAAACGCAGGATGTAAACAAGACGCTCGGTGACTTGTATTTGTCTCACTCGTTTCCGGATTGATTTTTATTTTTCCCAAGCCATCCAGACAAGTTTGGTTGGCTGAAACATGAGTCTGGATTGAAATGCCTGTCCGAATCTCTTGGGATTCCGGATCTGAGAGCACCGGATCGGCGGGGTTCTACTGTACCAAGATAAAACTATAGAAATCAACGAATGGGAAGTGGGATGGTTGGGAGGGACAGTGTCATCAATGATTACGGGGCCCTACTAAATATTAGGTTTTCTCTACTTCCCTTTGGGAATCAAACCTATAATTTAATAGGGCCCCTCCATCATTGACGACTTCGCCTGATTACCAAGACTGGAGGCGGGACATTCGTGACAATATCCTAACCTCAGGGAAAAAGAATCCGTATAACATTTTTTAAGTTTTATTGTATGCAAACAATATATAAAAAATAGAAAAAGATTTGCAAGCAGTGCGTGACATTAAGTAACTGCCTGCTCATGGTCAGATCTTTACATTAGATCGTATGCATGATATATTGGGACACGCATGTGTTCCCTAGAACTACAACTTCTGCAGAAGTTTGTTCGTTCTAATCTTAAAATTATTTGTACAGTAAATATATTTGTACCATCTGAGAATACAGTCAGCCCCCCCAATACGCGATTCCACAATTCGCGAAAACCCTAATACACGAGTGACCCCTCGAAAATAACATTAATTAATTAAACATTAATTACGCGAGGTGGTACCACAATACACGAATCGAGAGCTAAGAAGGGGCCAAATCCGCTATTCCCGCTTGATACGCGAGCACGTCTACGTTTCGCGAGGCCCAGGAGTAGCTCTGAAAAAAGAAGAAGACGGGCATACGCCTGCCTTCCCTCCCGCTTACCCTCCCTCCCTCCCTCCCACAGTCCCGCTCAAGCGTCATAGCCGTGCGGAGTGACCAAACGTTTGTAGTGCCTGCCACTTTTTTCGCCATGCCACGCCAATATAAGAAGATTAACACACAAAATGAAGGTGGAAGTGTTGGATAGCAAGAAAAAAGGAGAAGGAAACTGTGCAATAGGCTTGTCAGAGTAAACTGTTCGTACGATTTGGTCAGGGAGGGAGAAGTTGGAGAAAATCGTGAAGTCCTACGGTCCTAGTCCTAGTCCTAGCCTATCTTCTACTAATTTTAAGGTAAGGTTTCATATTTTTATTCATTGTTCTTATTATATATAAGATATAGACTGTACTGTAGAGCCAAAAATGTCGAAAATAAGGCCAAAATTTTTGAAAATAGGCCATAATTGAGAGATGTCACCCATATCTAATTATTCCTATTTAACCCTCCGACCCCGGCTAGGGAATATCGTGACTGTACTGTGTGTCCGGGGGTTTTCAGGAATTTTGGTCCCTGTTGATTCACATGTTACTCCTGAAATACATTACACAAAGTTATAAAAAAAACAGAAAAATGTAGCACAAACCTTCATGTGTAGAATGCCGTTGAGTAGAGGTCTCTAGCCCAAGTGATTGCATAATGGTGAGCGCGGGAAGTGGAGTGATTTTTATGCGTGAAAATCATCCCGCGTTCGGATGCGTCGCCTTTGCCCAGGCCCCGGCTCGGCTAACCTACTGTTTTCTTAGCCACTCGTCGCGCAAAACCTTTTACCTCCCGGAGGCGATTTTATGTATTGATAGTGATGTTATTATAGTTATTTGGAGTCCAATTATATAAAATATGTTTATTAGGCTATGATTGTAACAAATATTTCACATTTTCACTCGATACCGTAGTTTTTATGAGTAATTGAGGTAGGTTATTGTTATATTAGGCACTGATTATTCGTTATCACAGGTGTTTATTATACTTTGGCCATCTAATATTATGTCATGTGTCACTTTCACTTAGTTATATGCTTTGTAAACGTTTTATATACAATTTATTGTGTCTTTTTTCACTTATTTATATATGTTTTCATAATACATGATTTTTTTATCACAATACACCTGTACATTGTTTTATTTCCACTTGTTGCCTATATACATACATATTGTCAGTCTTTGGTACTTTCACTATGATTATTAGTTAGTACTCCTGCTTGCTGTGGTATTCAGCAAAGCACGGTATAGTACATAGTGACACCTGGCACTCCACACACTGCATGGTGGTCTTTTTGTGCTTCCTCGGCCTCACCTGGCTGTTCCAGCAGACATGGCACCGCCTTCTGCTAATGGTGACTCCATCTCGTTCCAGAGGCAGGTAACAGAGCTTGTGCACATTTAGATACTGTGCACACTGCAGGCGGTCCTGAACGGGGCGCCCAGGTTGTGCCACTGCCCTCTGTGGAGCTAGAGCGGGGGCAGCACGCCCACGAACTTTGGCGGCGCGCACCCTAGGGCGGCCAGGAGCGCGACGGTGCCCAGGCCCAGCCCGGCGGCCAGCCCGGCGGCCAGGGCGGCCAGGAGCACGACGGCCCTGGGCAAAGCGTCTGGGTTGAGGGTCGTCGATGTCCATAAAGTCGTCGTCATCGTCGTTGTCGTCAGAGCCGTCATCTTGCCCTGACGGTGGACCCAGGTAATCATGGCCAGAGTCATCTGTGAGGTGCCCTTCTTCTTCAGAGCCCCCCTCATAATCTCGCGGGGAACGAATGATGCGTGGGCGGCGTGTAGGTCGGCGAGGTGGGGAAGGAGTGGGTAAATAGGCCGAAAGTGGGGGGTCCTCAACCCTAGGGAGTGCTGGTGGTGGTGGGGAAGAATGGCGGGAGCCTGGGGCAACTTGGGTGGCGTGGGTAGATAAGGAAGACAATGGCGGGTCAACCTCAGCCTCCCGCTCAGCCTCACTATCATCACTTTCATCGTCATGGTCAAATCCACTAAAAAAGGCGTATCTTTCATGGATTTCGTCTAGATCGTCAAAATCTTCACTATAGTGAGACTGATAAGACTCGGAGCTATCACTACCCAACTCATCAACACTATTTTGGCCTTCACCACGTTCATAACTCCTCAAAGCTATCTCAATACCTCCGGGAGTCAACGCATCTTGTACGTGCCTTTGCGTTAGGGCGCGACGAACATGGGCAGGCGTCGAAGGGAGCGTAGAATCGGACACAAGGGAATAACTTTTTGGGCTAGTATCCATGTTGGCGGCAGGGTAGAGACTGTTTTGGTGGCGTACATGCTGTCTGGTGGCGTCGCCTAGCGACGCCTGGTGACCACGGAGCAAAATTTTTACGCGCGCCATTCGAAAAGCACTCACGCAAGCAATGGTACAGTGGTGTACCACCCGGGTTCCTCGGGCCAAAAAAAAATGGTACACACGTGTACCACCCGGGGTCGAAGGGTTAAAGTTAGGTCCACAATACGCGGATTCCCAATACGCGATGCCTCCTGTCGCCCCTATTCTCGCGTATTGGGGGGGCTGACTGTATGTACATACAGTAGTTGCAACTATGCTAAATATCTTCTTATAATTAACATAAAATTAAATAAAGGACTAGAACCAGTCTTATCACAGCTCGTGATTCATCACAATCTCCAGGGGCACAGTGGGGTATGGACTATTCCGCACCCCCCCCCCCCTTTTAAAAACAAAACTTACATAATAGAACAATTTGTTAGTAGTCTTGGCAAATCCAACGTCAAGGCTATTAACCTAATTGCAATGACGACTTGTCTATTTTGACTGCTATGTCGTCATTCCAACCGCGGTTAAAAAGAAAACGTCTAGAGTCTACTCCTTATCTTGCTCTAGGAGACGTTGTACATTAACCAAAACTACCACCGAAGGTGAAAAAAGCATTAGAAGAGAAGAAAAAGGGGTTTACCTTAGTTACCGCTCAAGGCCCATCCCGTGTTCCGTCATGCGCCGATCCCTGTCGAACGTGCGCATGAGCGACCCTCTCTTGTTATCATTTTTTCACGCGCCTCCATTGATTGAGTCCGCTTTTGTTGTGCTCCTTCAATTCACCCTGTTTTAGGTTCGTTTCGGCTTTTCTGGCCTTCTTTTTGCTAGACAGATGTTACGTGATCTAGGACACACCTAAATGGGCTCCTCAGTGTGTTTAATGGAGACGCGTGTGGAAATAGCTACCGTAGGTACGGGGGCGCTTGGCGTTCCCCGTCTATATGTTTTCATTCTTTCTCTTTTCATATTCTTTTTTCCTGTTAGTCTGGGCATAGTTTAGCTTTTAGCTTCAATTAGCCTAGCTTGTTTATCATTCAGGAATTGCTATGCCCTTATGAGTTCTCATATTTTCATAGCCTAGGTGTACAGTTGGTTCACAACCTGAGATTTCGTGGTGGCGGTGCTGTTTGTAGAGTTTGTGTCAGCCGCATAACTAGCGTTATTCCCGAGTCCCCCCTTTCGAGCCTTCACTGTGTCTCAAGGGCCTGGGCGCTTAGTGGTTCGTGATACCCAGAGGTACCCCACGGGGGCCTCTCCCTCACTCCACAGGGTTTTTTCGCCCCTGACACATTCTCTACTCGCGGCTAGGCCACCCTTTTTCTCACCAGTTTCATTACTGGTTTTTTGTGTTTCCCTTCCTGTTTTCACCTCCATCCTTTCATCACTTTTGCCCAATCCTGGGGTACCCCACGGGGGCCCCTGTTGTGCCAAACCACCCAACCTGCCACTTCTCCTCATGGGCTTTGCTCTATCTCTGTGGGTTGGGTGGTTCCCAGGGTATGTGCCTCCTCTCCCCTGGTGTGCCTTCCTTGCCTCTCCCTTGACCGGTCGAGTCAGGATATTATCAAGGAAGACACTGCTCAGCTAGATGGTCACGGTCATCTTCGCTTGGAGTTCATAAGGAGTTGACGCTTGTTTGCCGGCCTTTTTTGGTTTTCCTAGACGCCCCTCTCGCTTGTTCGGCACCGGGCCCTCTTGGCCGTACCCGCAAATTTGCGGAGTGCTCGATTCGGCCCTCTGGGTCGTTTCGGCTCCCCGCAAATTTGCGGAGATCGCTGGGGGGTCGCGTGACGATGTGGGAGGTTTGTGTCGGTACGGATCTACCTCTATTGGCCCGCAAATTTGCGGTTATAGTTGGCTTTCACTGTTGACCCTTTTTTGTGTCATATTGTTGCCTGATACTATATTGGTGTATGCACTTTCCTGGTGTTATAGGCCCTGCATGTAAGATGTTGAGTGGTGGTTAACACTTTCTCCATCTTCGCAGGTTCTGCTGGTGCTCTTCCGCCTCGGCCGCCCTCCTCACCTACCTCTGTGCTCCCGGTTTAGGGTGAGTACAGATACCTGTTTGCATGTGTGTTCCTGTTTCCCCATGCTCCTTCCCTGGTTCTTCTTGGACATTCTCTCCACTTACACCTTCGTCGTGCTGATTCTGGTGTGTGTTCTTCTCGTGCTGGTCGGCTGCTTTGCTTTCGCCTTGGTTGTCGCTCCCCGTGCTTGGTGAGCCACATGTCCTGCTTGCGCCACTCGCTCTTTGTGTCCTCTACGGCCTACCTCCCTGCTCTGTGTGGCCCGTGTCTGGCCCTGGTGGTTGTGCTGCTCCATGGCCCTGGTTCCTCGGCGGCGGCTGTGGCCTCTGCTTCCCTTCCGTCGGTGTGGCCGATGGTCTCCCGCCACATTGGGCCTGTGGGCCGCCGTTCCCCGGCATTTGTTGCCGCCCGGTTCCGCGTCACCCTGGGTATCCCTGACCCGACTGCCGGCCGTTCACCACAGCCCGTAGCCTCGTAGGTGGAGCTCTCGTCTCACACACGAGGGGTCGGGGGTTCACTCCCAGACCGGGCGGTGCGAATTGGGCTTGTCTCCTTTCGTGTGTTAGCCTCAGTTCACCTAGCTGTAAATAGGTACCTGGAATTCGTGGACGACGTTGTGCCGTCCCATCTGGGGTTGGCACAAATGGTACAAGGCGAGCTGGGTATCATATGGTTCCCCTACGCTCCTGGTCAACTTAAGCCTCCCCGCTCGCCTCGCTACTGCCCCTCGTCGTCCTCCTGCTCACCTTGACGTCGCCCGTCGCCCTCGTCTTGGTTCTCGCCCTGAGGCCGGGGTTGGCGGCTCTGCTCCTATGCGCCCTCCCCTGGCCTCTACGGATAGGGGCTCTCCTCCCTTCCGCCCGCTTTCCTTGCCCAGACGACTTCCTCTTACGTTGTCCTCTCCGCGCGCGGTTGTTCGTGCTGTCGCTGGCCCTCTGCTCCCTCCTGCACTGTCCAGGAGGGTCCGCCTGGGTGTCGTTGCTTCTCCTACTTCACCTGCTTCAGTGCCTCTTCTTCCTTCGCGGTCTCGTCCCACGGTGGGGGTCCCTCCCTCCTCCTCCTCGGTGTCGGGCCGCCCTGTTCTCTCAGCCCCGGGGGTCCTTGCTCTGTTTCCCCCCGCGGCTCCTTCTGGCCTCCTTTCACCCGGCCAGCCTTCCCCCTCCCGTCGTCCTGCTCCTCCTCCTTCTCTTCCTGCCCTTCACTTCCCGTCTCGCCTGGGGGGTACCCCTCCTCTTGCCTCGGTGAGGTTTCGGGGTCCCCTTTTTCTCGGGAGCGTCGTGTCGCTGGAAGAGGGGGATGGTGCTGTTTCCCCCTCGGCCGTTCGTGTTTGGGGACGGGTCCCTCTATGGCGGCACGGCCGTCGTCGCTCGCCTTCCTTGGGCCGCGACGCTGCTGGTTCGTGTCGTGGGTCTCGCTCCCGCTCCCGCTTGTCCCTGCGGGCCGACCCTTCTGGGTGGGGGGGGGGGGGGGGGTCGCCTCTCTCGGTTCGATTGTTGGCTTTGCAGGGCTGGGTTGTGTCACGCTTCGACGGGTGCTTGGCGTCGTTGGACGCCTCCCTCTTCTCGCGCTTCTTGGCGGTGCCTCACCCTCGGCGCCTCGCCCTTCCTACCCCTGCTCCGGTCCCGCTCCCTTCTGCAGGCCTACGCTCTGGTCAGACTTCAGCCGCGCTGCCCTCCTTCCGGCTGTTCAGTCCCTGGCTGTTTTGACGGGTCTGTCCTCCTGTGGGGTGGGTTTGTGCGACGCCGGTACGCCTGGCTTCGCCGTCATGCTCGGTCGCCCTCTCCCCTTGGAGGCCTGGTTTGCTGTGGCCTTCGCCTTCATACCGTTCCGTCGACGGCTCTCCTTCGGTCCCTCCCTTAGGTTACTAGCCTTGACGTTGGACTAGGTTCGTCCCTGCTTTTGCCTCCTCTTGTGTCTGTCGGCAGGTTGGCCGGCGCGTTCTGGTCCTGGATGGGCGCGCCCATTCTTGGACTTTGTTCTATTGCTACCCGTTCTTCTCTCACCCGGGTCAGGCCTCTGTCGCCACGGTTTTTCCCTTGCGACAGAGGGTGACGGACTTCTTGTCTTGTCTTTCGGTTCCCTCCAGCCGTCTGTCCCCGCCTGCGGCTTTTCGGGGCGTCTGCGCCAGGCGCTCTTCGCGAGGGTTTGGACCGCGTTCTGCGGGTCCACCTTCGGCTCGCGGTGTCTTTGGTTCCCGAGCTGCAGGCGGTTTTGTGCGCGGCAACTCGGCGCCGCCCGACAGTGCGGTCCTCGTTCTGCCGGCCGGCCCCCTTGGATATTCGTCAGGGTTTGTTGTACTCTGCGCTATATACGTCGGGGTTGTTTCGGCTGGTTGCTTGGGTATGCTCGCTTCTCTGTCGGCGGCCCCTGCTTCCGACACGCGACGACGCGCTGTGTCGTTGCGGTCCCTGCTTCCGTCTCGCCCCGTCGTGCTGTGTCGCAAGCGGGGTCTTCTCAGTCCCGTCCTTCTGCCGGTCCTCTTCGGGGTGCTGCTACGAGTGCTGCCGCCTTGCGCGGCCGCAGGACTGGGTCGTTGCAGGCCAGTGCGTCGATTCCGCCTCGCCCTTCTGTTCTTGCCCCTTTCATCCCCGCTGTGTCGGGGCTGGCCGGTCTTCCACTTCCGGCCGCCCTTCGACGTGGTCTGCCCCGCGCCGGCCTGGGGTTGGGGGGGGGGGGGGGTAGAGGTCGACGTGGCGCTCGTGCCCGCACGGCCCGTACCGAGGGTACCTCCGCGTCAACACAATGTGTAGTTCTCTGGGTCGGCCTCCTTGTTCTCCTTCTCGCCTGGCCGACCGGGTCGCTCCCCTCCTCTCGGGTGCTCCCTCGGGTTGTTTTTGCCCTTGCGCTCCTCGGTTGCCGCGAGGGACGTTGGGGGCGGCGGGTTGCGCGGTGGGGTCTCCCCTGGTGGTGGACGTCTCGACCCCCTTTCCGCTCTTGTCACCAACGCCGGTCCATCTCTTCGGAGGTGGCCCACGTGCTCACTTCCATGCCCGAGCTGGGTAGCGTCGAGGGGGTTGATCGCCGGTCGCCCGGTTTTCCTCTCCCGTGTCTTTCTGGTCCCGTCGACGAACTGCGTCGCGATGCGGCCGTTGGTGGTTCTGTCGGCCCTCAACGGGCGCGTCGTGCACACACGGTTTCGGATGCTGCCGGTGCCCCTGGTCCGCCTGGCCCTGTGCCCTCTGTCGTGGGTTGTATCGCTGGCCCTCCAGGATGCGTCTTGGCTCGTTCCTCTCCATCCTCTCTTCCGGCGATTCTTGGCCGTTCAGCCTTCCGATCGTGTGTTCCTGTTCGCCGGCCTTCCCTTCGGTCTCCACATCGCGCCGCGGATCTTCTCCGCACATGTGGGGCAGGCTCTGGGTCCTCTCCTCAGGAGCGGGCTCCCGCTCCTGTTTTCCTTGGCCGTCTGGTTGGTAGTTTCCGAAGCCCTCGGCCTGTGCGTTGGCGA
This sequence comes from Lithodes maja, assembly GCA_037953745.1. Classification (NCBI taxonomy): domain Eukaryota; kingdom Metazoa; phylum Arthropoda; class Malacostraca; order Decapoda; family Lithodidae; genus Lithodes; species Lithodes maja. Next base: position 48,971 of record JBAKBP010007405.1, on the reverse strand, counting down.
CGCCCTCACAGTCGTTCGCACCGTCGCACGGTTCGGGTTCCCCTTTTGGTGTTCCCAATTCACGCTTGACCCCGTCGCGTGTCGTGCCATGGGTCGGTCTCGCATGGGTTTTGTCCGGCGCTACGGTGACCCGGGGTCTGCCGCCCGCGGTGCACCTTCGGTGGACGGTCTTCGCCGTGTTTGCACTCGGTCTCCCTCCTGGGGTGGCTCTGCGACTCGTTCGTGGGTTCGCTGCTTTGGGCCGCTCTGCCCCTTTCCTTAGGGAGCCTCCGGCTACTCCGCCTCCTCCTCATGGGCCCCGTGGTGTTTCCATTGCCCCTCTGGTTCGGCTCCTGCCGCTCCTGCGTCCCGTTCGCTGACGCTTCGGTCTCTGGGTTGCTCCGGGCTCGCTCTCTGCGGCTGTGCCCTGGTCCGCCCCCCCGCCGACGGTCTGGGTAGCCACAGATCCGTCGAGCGAGGTTGGGTGGGGTTCCCGATCGACCCTGGGCCGTCCACTTCCTGGCAGATGGGTGGGTCTCCCTCCACTTACCCGTCTATGCCCTCGGACTGTTGGTTCCTCTGTTCTTCCTGCGGGACCACGCGCTGGCCCTTCGGGGTCAGTCGGTGGCCTTCGGGTTAGACACTCAGACAGGCTGTCCCCTGTTTTCCTTCTGCGGGGGTTCCTCCAGGTCGTTGACTCTATTGGGGGTCTCGGTGGAGTTGTTCTTCCTCGCGGCCCGGCACCCCTTCTCCTTGCATGCCTCCTCCCTGCCCGGGCCTGCCACCCTGTGGGCGGCCGCCCTGTCGTGGGGGCAGGGCGTTCTTGTTGAATGGGCGTTGCTCCGGACTGTGTTCGTCGACCTCGCGGCTTCCTGCGGTGTTCCGGAGGTCGCCTTGTTCGCATCGGGGGTGCCGCGCCGGTTGCCTTTGGACCTCTCCCTCCGGCCTCGCGCTCCAGGGGGGGTCCGGCCGCTTTCATGGTGGCCTGGTACGGGTGGCGGTCGATATCCATCTTTCCGCCCCCAGACGCGCTGTTGCTGTGCCCAGTCCTCGCGAGGCTGCGGCTGTCCCACGGCTGCGTCGGGCTCCTCGCGCCTCCGTGGCCGGCACGGGCTTGGTCCGCCCGGTTGCCGCGGTGGTGCCCGAGTCCGGTCCCTCTCCCTGTCTCCGGCTTCCGCTTGGGCTCGGTTGGGGACCTGCGGGCCTCGTTGGCCTTCGCATCGTGCTTGTTCATGTGGCACGGTGGCTCCCGGTCCCGGGCCCTGCCTGACTTCCTGCAGCGTTCCTGGCCGTCTTCTCCTTGGGGGCCTTCCGGGTCCCGCTGGAGGTCTTTTCCTAGGTGGCTACAGGCCGCTCGCCTGCCTGTTGGCTCTCCTTCCCTCGTCCTACGCTCCTTGTTTCACCTCTTCCGTCCGCGTCACTTTCGAGTCGACGCTATACGTACCCACTTGTCTGCCGTCCGGGGGCTCTTTGGGTCCGTCGCTGGGCTGGTCGTTCTGCCTCAGGTGCTGGATTCCTTCCTGACGGCTGCCTTCCGGGATCGACCTCCTCCGCGCCAGGTCCCTCCGCAGTGGGATCTGGGGCGGGCTCTGGTCCTTCTGGCTTCGCCCCCGTCTACAAGGGCCGCTCCGCCGGTTCTGTTGCTCGGGCGTCCGCTCTTCCTTGTCACTCTGGCCACTGGGGTTCGGTTGTCTGCCCTAGCGGCATTGTCATGGCCCCGGGACTGCGTGCGATTCTCCCCGTCCTTGCATGGCGTCTCGTTCGCCTCCTCCCCTCCTTTTGTTGCCACACTTGGGAGGGCGGCCCCCGCTTTCCGGCCTTTCGCCGTCCAGGCTTTCCGGCTTGGGCGTCCTCGCCATGTGTTGTGCCCGGTGTCGGCCTTGCACTCCTCTGTTGCGTCTGTGGCGCCGCCTTCGGGTCCTGCTGTGTGGGTGTCTCCTCGGACAGGTGGGAGGCTCTCGCTGGTGCAGTTGGGCCGCCGCGTTAGTCGGACCGTTCGTGCCCGTCGCCCTGTTTGTAGGGGTTCTGCGCACGATGTCAGATCCTTTGCTGCCTCCTTCCAGTTCCTGCCACGTCGATTCTTCCCTGCCTTCGCCTCAGCGGTTTTTGTGGGTCTTCTATCAATTCCTTCATCTCCTCCTACCTCTCCGTGTCCAGTGTTCGACCCCCTCGGCTGGTGCTTGCTCTCGGGGGTCGTGTTTCCTGGTGCTCTGGCGAAGATCCCTGGTCTTCCCCCCTTGTCCCTCGTTCTTTTCCTTTGTTTTCTGTGACAAAGGGGGGGGGGGGGGGGGAGTGTACGGGTTTGCAACACTGGATTACAAGTTTGGGATTATGTTATATGTATACAGTACATAAGTGTTTTTGCCACATTGAAAATTGTGTTTTGTTCTTGTGTTCAGTGTTTTTGTTGGTTTTTGAAGAAAAGGGTTTTGGGTACAGTACCTTTTTGGTTTCAGACAAGTCTATGTTTTTGCATTACTATGAATGACGGGCATGTGTTAAAACTGTTCTTTTTAGCTACTCCTCAGTTTTTCACTCTTTTATTAGACTCTCTTGTTTAAATTGTGTCTTTGTCATTCATACTTTTGTTTTATGCATTGGTTTTTGGTAGGTTGGGCTTGGATGTCCTCCTCCTATTTGTTATGCAGCCTTGACGTTGGATTTGCCAAGACTACTAACAAATTGGGAGGTTTGACGTACCTCCCAACCTACCAAATAGGAAAACCTACTATTTGGTAGTAGTCTTGGAAAATCCAACGTACATAATACCCTCCCTCACGCCGGACCCCTGCCCATCCGCGTTCTTCTGCTGACGTGAGATGTGATAACAAGAGAGGGTCGCTCATGCGCACGTTCGACAGGGATCGGCGCATGACGGAACACGGGATGGGCCTTGAGCGGTAACTAAGGTAAACCCCTTTTTCTTCTCTTCTAATGCTTTTTTCACCTTCGGTGGTAGTTTTGGTTAATGTACAACGTCTCCTAGAGCAAGATAAGGAGTAGACTCTAGACGTTTTCTTTTTAACCGCGGTTGGAATGACGACATAGCAGTCAAAATAGACAAGTCGTCATTGCAATTAGGTTAATAGCCTTGACGTTGGATTTTCCAAGACTACTACCAAATAGTAGGTTTTCCTATTTGGTAGGTTGGGAGGTACGTCAAACCTCCCAATTTTATCACCACTCCTGTAGGCTAATAATAAAGTTGTTTTTAATTTTTTATAGGCCTAGTCTGTTTATTTAGCCTACAATTCGTAGAGTAGCCTATAATAATGACCATAAGCATGGGCATTAGGCCATGTGGTCCGAGTTGGTATTTAATGGGCCGAGTTGGTAATGGGCCATGTGGGCCGAGTTGGTATATAATGGGCCGGGTTGGTGTTTGATGGGCCGAGTTGGACGGTATTCGTATAGGCCTACCTGTACTAGGGCCCGGACCCTCTGTAAGTATTGTCATGTGACACAAGCAGGAGGCCGCGGCCCCACGAGGTAAGAGGTAAGACAGTCTCACCCTAGCCAGCTGCCAAGTCGACCCTCGCCCACCCCCGCTTGCTGCCACGTACAGCTCACCCACACCCGTAGGTAGTAAAATATTCACAGGACGTGCTACCCCTACCATTTACCCCAAACCCCTACCAGTAGCCTACACTGCGACAGAATTGCCTAATGGCATTCTTTGATACATTGTACTTGGAAAACTCCCAGACATCGCTAACGACAATTTACTGTAGACATTATCTGAAGTTTGGTGGAACTGAACTAATATCAGTGGATAAATGGAGCAATAGTGTAGAGGGGAAGCACGTACCACTTCTCCACTCGGTATCGATTGGGCTCAGTGGCGCATTGGTGCCACCATAGTATGTGCACAGTCTCGAAAATATTTAATCGCTCTAATAAGTCATTCATTAGGCCTTATGTGTGAATGAAAAAAATATCGAGCTTGTAGCAATAAGTGTGATTATTCCTGTGACAAATATGAAGATGATATCCGTGATAAGATAACAAGAGAGATTAATGAGCTTGTGAGTGCTGGAACACGGGTGCCAGAGCCACTGGCCACTGAGAGAGTATCGTCTGCCAGTCAATAACAAACAGTCAGAACGAGTAGGCGGATGATATGAGGATGTACCTAGCTCATGACCGTAGTCTCCGTAGAGCAGTGACGCTTGTGTAAAACTGTCTAGTAGTTGTTGTGTATGTGTGTCTGTGTGTATTACATCGCGTCCTCTTGATGTGGATAATCTGGCTTATGCATAGAAATCATAAAATAGTCCCGTAGTCATGAAATGCTTTTCCCTTCAACTTAACCTCGCCTTATTGTTCAAAATAAAAGTATAGATATTTTGTGATCGCACCACTACCACCCTCACCTCACCAGTAGTGTATATTGTGCCCTGTGAAAGCCTTGTTCGTAGTGCTATCCGCTCCGTAGTGCCCGCAGCCTCGAGTATGTTGCAAGCAAACACTGCTGGTTCTCCCCTGGCCATAGCCTAGCACAGCACGACCGCCACCTGTTTATAGAACCATGCCTGCCTGTGATAACAGTGTTGTGAATATTACTGTCTTGATAAGAATGACGGCATATTGTATGTTGTACAATTTAGTGTTTGTGTAGTGCCATGACATATTGTAATGTGTTTTTTTTTACAGTACTGTACTGCATGTAATGATGTAAATTCAACGTGTGTTTACACTTAGCAAGTTGGCATCACGCAACATAGGCCTAATATGCTCTTTACGTGTGGATATAATCCATAAATGCCAAGTTATCAAGTATTAGCAAAGGTTTTTTATGAAACAAAGTTAGGTCAAAAACATATGACCAGTTTAAAAATAAATACTATGAAAAGATACGTACCGTAAAGTGTGTGTGGGGGGGGGGGGGGGGTAACTTCGTACTGCGGTGATAACCTCGGACATCGGCGATAATAAGTAATTAGACTGTCATTATAATGGAAACGCTTTTTATTTTATTTTTTTGTGGGGTCCGTTTAGAGAAATGGCAAAGGAAGAGCATATAAAAGTCCTAGGAAACTGACATGAGTATAATTATGTACACTAAAAAAATATATATATGACGAAAATATGTACATTTTTCGCTACCCTGCCAAACTTCGGTATTATTCTATAATTGCACCTATACGAGCTAAACAAATTATTATTGTATTTAACAGGAAGGTACAACGAGGTAAGTGATGTGGTATAGGTGGCAATATGCGGAAATGGATTATAAGGGCATTCTGCCCCCCCTCTTACCCCCTTACGAAAATCTACGGTTATTCACTTCACCCTAACTGGATTTCTACCGTTTTATCCAACCAGCGGGGGTGTGGGGGCAGCAGCCCCCACCCATAATACTAGGTAAGGTTAGGTAAGGTTGTTAGGTTAGGCTAATGTCTCTCTGAAACATTGTAAATCCGTGTCACATCTAGATTGATAGACTTTTGTCAGAGGGGGGCAGAATGCCCTTATAATCCATTTCCGCATATTGCCACCTATACCACATCACTTACCTCGTTGTACCTTCCTGTTAACCCTCCGGCCCCGGCTATGTATTATATATATATTCCTCGAAATCCGGGTGTTTTGGCCGAAAAACGTCTAGGCTAGGCTACCGTATATTCGTTAATCAGACTGCTTCCCGCATTCCCGCGCATCCCCAAGCCTAGCTGTGTTATTTACCTGTAGAATGGCATTAAGTAGAGCTCTCTAAGTCAACTGGGTGAGCTGTGATGATTTCATTGGAGATAACTTTATGGCCAAACCAGCCACTTTACACCACTTTTCGATACTGAACAACAACATACAGGCACACACGAACAAGCGACGCTCTCCTTCTTGTGGCCGGAGATGCGGAGCGTCGGTCCAGCCGGCTGTTGTTTACATGCGTCGGACCGACGCCTCGCACACGAAGCTCACAGGCTTTCAACCACTGGTACTATGTAGTACCACCCGGGTTCCTGGGGGCAAAAAATAATGGTACACGTGAGTACCAACCGGGTTTGAAGGGTTAAATACAATAATAATTTGTTTAGCTCGTATAGGTGCAATTATAGAAATTTACCCAAACTTCTATCGCCCTGAAGAAATTTGTTTGTATGAATGATGTTGTGACATATAATTTTGTAGTAACATTACCAGAGACAACATCCACCAAGGGAATTTTGTTACACTTGTATAACGCTCTAGCTAGAACACTATCATTTAGCCGATTGTGTATTTAAACAAAAACTTGCTAACTTCGGACATGGAACAAAACAATCATTTGTTATTATTTGTCCTATGAAAATCATTCATAATACTTGTCCATCATTAACATGGTGGTAAAAGATCAAATAATCATTCTCGGAGTCCAAAAACCCATAAAAATATGATAATAGCGGCAGGGTGTCAAACGACGCTGTTTTTTTGAGTGATAACGCAAATTAACTTTTTGTATAGGCCTAATGATAACAGAAACTCCCCCAACCCTTTTTTTTTTTAGAAACACAAAAGTTAAATTGACATAATTTTGGTCTCCATAGGCTATTTTCCATCTTGATTGCTTTTAGATTGCAGGAAATACTGTTTTAGACACCTAAATTCTCAAAAAAATCACGCGGGGGCCATGCCCCCGAACCCCCCTAGAGCTCGCCGCTCCGTCGCGCTATAATGATAACAAAATAATAAGGAAAAATGTTATTTTAATACCACAAATTTTCCGAGTGTTTTTTATAAACAAAATTGGTCATTTGCATCAATATATAGTGTTTGTAATTAGCCTAATTAGAAATCTCGGGAAAACCTATTTTCCCCATTAGGCCTATCGATCGATGTTGAGACACGCTCGCTCCCCGATAGTGATTTGAAAAGACATTAGCCTAACCTAACAACCTTACCTAACCTAACCTAGTATTATGGGTGGGGGCTGCCGCCCCCACACCCCCACTGTTTTTTTTTTTAATAAAAAAAAAAAAAATTGGCTGTCGATTATACGAAGGTGAAGGAAAGGTCGATGAAGTCTATGGCAGTCAATGTGAAATGGGAGGAGACCCAATAGTAGAGGATGTAGAACACATAGTAACCGAATGTACAAGATATAATGAGGAGAGAGACGAGTTGGAGAGGTACATGAGGAATAGAGTTGGGGAGAGGGGGTGGGAGGAGATTAAGCAGAGGGAAGATGGAGGGGTAGGGGCGCTATTGGGGTTAACACAGGAGATGGAAACACAAGACATGGAGATGGTGAAGAGGATGTTGGAGAAAATGTGGAGGAAGAGAAATGGGTGAGGGGGGGGGGAGCGGAGGTGAGGGGGGGGGGGGGGTTATACAAAAAAAAAAAAATCTCTTAAACTATCCTTCTACTCTAAACTTTCCCTCCTACTAACGTTTCTGAGCCAGTACCGATACAAAGGTCAGCCCTGTGGATCTGCACGGTCTGCGGGCGGGTTCTAAAGAAGAAGAAGAAGTTTACTCTGCAATCTTCAGCTTGATTGTACATTGATAACGGGAAAGTACCGTATTGACAACCTTGTTACGAAAATTAAATTTTAGTACTGTACCATACTTTTATATTAGTTTTTCCGAGGGTTTAACACATTTTCATATGATCTTTAGAGCTATCGATAACTGGAAGTACCGTATTGACAACCTTGTTACGAAAAAGACATTTTAGTACCATACTTTGTTATTAGGTTTTGCCGAGGGTTAAAACAAATTTTCTTATGATCTTTAAAGCATATAGATTAAATATCTATCTTCAAATATATCAACAAAATTTGTGGTATTAAAATAACATTGAACCAATAATAAACCATAATAACACAATTCATATTTTGTGGATTGACACCCTGTTTAAATAGCCTATGCTAACCGATTTATGTATTTCGGATAATTCTGGATATATAATATATATAAATTAGGAGAGGCATATATCCAAATCGGCAAAATCCAAACGGAATTTGAAGGTAAATACGGGGAAGAGCAAGGTTATGGTCTTCGAAAGGGGTGAAGTCACAGAGTGTGAGGTGAAGCTGAACGGTCAGGCTATGGAGATCGTCAACTCTTTTAAGTATCTGGGCAGTGTGTTGAGTAAAGATGGGACTATGGATGAAGAGGTGCGGGAGAGGGTACAACAGGGGAAGAGGGTTGTAGGAACGCTAAAAGCAGTAACAAGAAATAGTGTGGTCAGTATGGAAGTGAAGAAGTCCTTGCATGACAGTGTGGTAATCCCGACACTGACTTACGGAAGCGAAGCATGGACGTTGGTTGAGAGACTCAGACCAAGAGTGAGAGCAGTGGAAATGAATTACTTAAGGAGTGCGTGCGGAATTACATGGAGGGATAGACAGACTAATGAGGAAGTAAGAAGGAGGTGTGGTGTAGAGGTAGATGTGCTGGAAAGTGTGAAAAGGAACAACTTGAGATGGTTCGGCCATATGGAACGTATGGAAAGCGAGAGAATGACTAAGAGGGTGTACGAGAGCGAGGTGGAGGGACAGAGGGGGAGAGGTAGACCGAATATGAGGTGGAAAGATGGAGTGAGGAACTACATGAATGAAGGCGGTGCTGGTTGGGGGGAGGGGCGTCGACTGACTGGGGACAGAGGTGCATGGGGGCGGTTCGTTCGTGGCCACCCCTTCGGGGATCACGGCGTCAGGCAATAGATAGATAGATAGATATATCTTGTCCAAATTTGTTTTTATCTGCCGAAAGAAACACCAACAAATACGTTATACTGTACCTATAAAAATGCTCAAATTCATAAAAGTGTATACAGTATGCAGTGATATAGTATACATACCTATATATTTTCACTAGGCCTAGTTAATTTTCGAGTTATTGATTAGACAGCATTGGTTATTTTTCCTGCTCAATATTTTCTAAGAGTGAGCTCAATGCCTAACGAGAACAGATCCAAACAGAATAGGCCTATATGTTAAACATCGTATAGGCCTATATCCCCCTCCTATACTGATTATACAGCCAGGCCTAAAAGTATTGACTGCATTTTCCACTTAAACATCGGACAGGAATAGGCTAAGCAGCAATAATAAAATATTCATATAAAATAGTAGGAGCCGAAAAATGAATGTAAAGGCCACGAACGTACGTCCGAAGTTCTCCTCCGTTTGTCCGGAGTTAGCCCAGCTTTCTTTGCAATCATTTTCCATAAGAAATCACCTATGTCCGAAGTTGTCAACTTTTCAAGCAAACTTCGGACATCATTTAGGAGAAGGATAGCTCTCTTATTATAGGGGTTAATTTTAGGAGGCTTCCTGGATTACGGCACACTATCACCATACATCACTTGACCTAGTTAAATCTCTATAATGTGTTTACACTCGGGAGCAATTGTTAAAAAACATCGAAAAATGTCCGAAGTTACCCCATTTTACGGTAGCCTAGTACCGTTGTACGGTACCGGTACCTACAGTTGTTGTTGTTGTTCCCCAGGCTGCCTGGCCGAACAGCCCCAAGGCCCCAAGCAAGGCCAAGGCCATAACTGAGCGCCCCCACAGAACCCTCCCTGCTACCACAATAAAGCCTGGGTGACCGAAGCCACTCCATGGCGGGGAGCTAAGGAGGGCGCGGAAACGCCCGGGAAACCAAAGCCCCACCCAGGGCCCTGTTCCCCTCAGCAATTATGAAGAGAAAGTTGAGGGTCAAAGGAAAAATGTGACGCTTTGGCTTCCAATCTGCCAACCTCTAGGTTGGGAGATTGGGAGGTCAATCCACAGAAGAGACTTACAGTTTCTTACAGTAGATCCGCCGTCACTTGAGATCTAGAAAATATATAAGTAAACGGAACAGTCAGAGTAAGCTATGGGTATGGCAGAGATCGCTCAGTTCTCACTCTGATAGACCAGCCCATCACCACATGACTAGAACCCAATCCTCTCAGCATCAGCTAGGAACGGCCCTAGAAAGCCGCCTTTGGCGGGGGGATAGCTCCCCTATTTCAACCCCTTTCGGGGTTGGGCACCCGCCCAACAGTTAGTTCAAATTACCTAATTGCCGGTACCTACAGTTAGTTCAAATTCTAATGGCTTGCGCAGTGTACAATTTTCTCACAAAATTGTAATTATAATTTATGATGCGAAAGTAGGCCTAGGCCAAATAGCCTAGAACAGAAAAACCCGATAATGATAGGGAATAGGCTCTCAGCCTTTTTAGGCCTAGGCCTATAGGGGCCATTAGGGCCTAATAATTTATTAGGGACAATGTAGGTCTCGGCTATGGAATCCTTATACTGTACTCATGTATAATTCACTGTGGGAGAATAATTTTGATCACATTTATAAAACCCGATATTAACCCTTCTTTAGCGGGCCCTCTGTGGCCGTTTTGGGCCTTTTCAGGCCATTCTGACTGCTATATCAACCATCAGTATGAAAGGAACTGTATTGTCCCGAAAACTAGGTGGAAATCGCTACACATTGACGTAACATACAGCTACGTAGCACTCGTGGAGCACTGACAGTGTTACCTCGAAGATGGAAGTTTAGCAGATTTTGCTACCTTGCTCACTTTTAGCGAACTATTGGTTACACTGTGATCCTCTCGCGCGGTGGGGGAACTGGAGTTAGTGTGGGCCGGGAGGCCACAGATATCGGACGTATGGATCATTACTATCCCACTCATTTTCACTCGATTTACACCATTTTTTCACTCGTTTTTTGCCTGTTTTTTCAACTCGACTTATGTGGTGAGCCGCTCTTTAAGTGTTAATAGTAAAACGCCCATTCTAAGCAATGCAGTATAATCGATAATTACCCCCTGCTAGCAACATAGATGACGATTTCAATCATTCATGGGCCCCCCCCAAAGACCCCTTTTCCTACCTATTGTTTTTTGGGTTAATATACAGGAGACGCAACAACGTGTTTTTCAGGTATTTTTTGGGGTATTTTGATTTTCTTTTTGGTGTTTTAGTGGAATCTAGTGATGAAATTGAATGGGAATTAAGCATTTACCCATTATCCATCAATCTAAAGACACGCCCCCCGATAGTGGGGAGGGCTATGAAGATCAGGGAAATTGAGGGGTAAAAAGCGTATAGAACACGATAATACACATTTGTAACTAAAATTTGGCTCGGGTTTTGTGAATTTCCAGACCCATAAAACCCGACTTTTTGAAAACCCGAGCCAAGTTTTGACGAAACTTGGCTCGGATTTAACTAATTTAAAAATGAAAATAACACAGTACCGGTAACCTTATTAAAATGTTGGCTCTGGTTTTGTCAAATTCCAGACCCATAAAACCCGATTTTTTGAAAACCCGAGCCAAGTTTTGACGATACTTGGCTGGGATTTAACTAATTTTCATGTTAAAATTACACAGTAACCCTAATAAAATCTTTGTTTGGGTTTTCATAGGGTTAACATTAGCCTAACCTAACGAAGTAAGAATTGGGTTAACATTAGCGGCCTAACCTAACAACCTTACCTAACCTAGTAAGAATGGGGGGTAGCATTCAAGGCTACAGCAGGACTCTTCTTCTTCTTACCTCTGACCGGGTATAAGGTATCCTAGTGTTTACTAGCCTAGTATACCCCTTTGAAAGGACATTAGCCTAACCTAACGACCTTACCTAACCTATCTTAGTATGGGTGGGGGCTGCCGCCCCCACCCCCGCTATTTGACATTTTTGACTAATTTTTGGTGTATTTCTCTGTCAAAAAGGACATTAGCCTAACCTAACTACCTTACCTATCCTAGTATTATGGGTGGGGGCTGCCGCCCCCACACCCCCGCTATTTGACTTTTTTGACTGATGTTTGGTGTAGCCTATTTAACCAACTAACCTTAACCTGGGAACTGCGGGAAGACTCTTTAGAGTTCGGCCGGCGGACTGCGGGAAGACTCTCTGGAGTAAGTAAAACTAAAAATCAACTTTTTACATCGAAAAAAAAATTATTTTTTATTTTTTTTTTTTTTTTTTTTTTTTTTTTTTTTTGGCCCCTGGGCCATGCAAAATCTCAGTCCTCTACCTCCCCTCCTTCCCCACTTTCCTCCTATTCCTCAGTTATCACCTATTTTCCCTATTATTCCCTTATTCTGAGGTATATTTTCGTGCTAACATTAGCGAGTTGCAAGCAGGGTGTTGTCATCACTGATGGCCATCGAGTGCAAGAGAGAGAGAGAGAGTATCGATCGACTGTGTCTCAGTGGCCTTGGGGGAAATTGGCGGGAAAGGAGTTTGCCTCACCCATAGATTATACAACTCGCGGGCTATATCTCCGATTTTGACCATCCAAACGCTGTTTTCACTCGTTTTATTGTTGTTTCAGGTTAATACCTTTATAATCAACCCATAATAGGCGCATATGGATAATTATTAATGCTATTAATGGTACAATGAATATTTTAGTGACGAAAAACCTCAAATACGTCAGCACAGGGGGAGGTTTTCATTTACCCCCGTGCGCACTTCAGAGGTTAATGAGCACAGGATGTAGTGAGTTGAGGGTAGGCTAGTTATGCAGAGAGTCGTCGGGTTGAATGGCTTCTGGCTGGGGTTGTCGAGATAAAAGAAAGATGTGCAATTATAGTGTTTGAAAGTCCAAAGGGTCATTTCTGGACAACAGCAAACTTGAATCGTGGAAAGTGCTTGCCTTTATTGTCTATTACCAAAGTAAGTACCTCGAGAGACTTCGTTCTTGCACTGTCAACTCGCACACTTCCTTCCTCACCACCCTGACAGTACACATCCTCAGACTGACAGAGTTGAAGATCCAGGACCTGTGTATCCAAGCCTGGCATCACCTGATTGGTCGATAGACATCACGTGTCAGTGGACTACATCGTAATTGGTTGAACTAGATTATATTTGCCATGAGAGCATTACTCTCGCCAGCAGTATAGTTCATTGCATTCGCCACCAGATGTCTCAGTTGTTGACTGACAGTCACGCAAAACAGCTCTCCCAGAAAAAGAAAAGGAAGAAGTGTAAACAAACCCTTAAAACGTAAATATCCATATAATATGTATTATGTTAGTTTCCTGGGAATGACACCTACATAAAAAATTTGGAAAAAAATTGCTTAATATCATGCTATTGAGCTTAATTTTTTACCAATATTGTAGCGCCTCCTGTATATTGACCGTTTTTTGGTATGTGGGCTCTGTCCAATAGCTATGCACCCAGCCTTGGCTTTATGTTGTGTTTCTGAGCAGTCCTGATGCATTTTTCTTATACGGAGTAACGGTACTGTAAACTATACATCACAGAATGTAATTACCCAAGACAGGAATCCCGTAATCGAGGAGTAGTAGTGGTGCAGTTAACCCGAGGATAAATCTACAGTTATACTACCCCTATTTTGTCGCTATTCTGTTGGTACTAATGGGTTAATATTATTAGTAGTAGACTTAGTATGGTTTGATGATGCACGGAAATTTATATTTGACTTGTAATAGATACATTGAAGTATTACAAACCTTCGCGAACCCATAAACAGGGAACGTGAGCTGGGTTTAGACCGTCGTGCACCCATAAACAGGGAACGTGAGCTGGGTTTAGACCGGTCGCGAGACAGGTTAGTTTTCGGTTAGGTTAGGTTATGCTAATGTTAAAAATACTAAAATGCGACGGTCCTCGGTATTAACCCTCCAGCCCCGGCTATGTATTATATATATATTCCCCGAAACCCGGGTGTTTTGGCCGAAAAACGTCTAGGCTAGGCTACCGTATCTTTGTTATTCTGACTGCTTCCGCATTCCCGCGCATCCTCAAGCGTAGCTGTGTTTCTTACCTGTAGAATGGCGTTAAGTAGAGCTCTCTAAGTCAACTGGTTCAGTTGTGATGATGATTTCATTGGAGGTAACTTTATGGCAACAACAGCCACTTTACACTACTTTTCGATACTTAACAACAACATACAGGCACACACGAACAAGCGACGCTCTCCTTCTTGTGGCCGGAGATGCGGGGCGTCGGTCCAGCCGGCTGTTGTTTACATGCGTCGGACCGACGCCTCGCACACCAAGCTCACAGGCTTTCAACCACTGGGCATTAAAGAGCCCTTCCGGGCAGCTCTGGTATGCTTTTTTATGGGCGTTCAAGAGCCCTTCCGGGAACAGAGGGTGGTTAAACAACACTGTATATCAAATAAAAAATAAAAAACAACAACAAATTACCTGAAAAAAACTTATCTGGTTGGTGATAATTTTGTTTATCAAAATACGTTTTTTTCCAGTTTCCGCGTCTGCTGAACCATCCAAAAACTTGCTAAAAGGCATGTTTTGAAGGGGGGAGGTGGTGGGGGGTAGTGGGGGAGGGGTAGTATAACTGTAGATTTACCCCTGGACACACGGAGCTTGAAGCAATTTAAGTCATAGGAGGGAAAGACTGATTCTGGGAGAGAGTTCCAGAGCTCAGCTGTTGAACAGAAGAAAGACTGAGAGTAACGTTTCACTCTTGGGTTGGAGAGTTGCACAGAGTAGGGGTGGGATTGTGTTGCAAGACGGGTACTACGTACCCTATGTAGAGGAGGTGGTATAGCCTACACTGGGAGAGCTCTGAAAGTCTGAGGAGCACTAATTATTGTAGTACGGTAGCGAGAGAGATGCAACATTGCGGTGAATAGAGAGAGTTGGTGAGTCATCTGAAGATATGTGTTCTATGGCCTCATTATGTTTGTTTTTTGGATTGCTGGCTGGGGCGTTCTGGAAAACTAATTGAGTACCGGTACCGGTAGTGCATGGTAGGGTAATCTGCGTATGAATGGATGGGACTGGAAGTACAGTTAAGAAGATCAATTTTGAAAATTAGAAAGAGAATGAGAGATAGGACAGAGCCCTGAGGAACACCGGAGTTGATAGGATGAGGAAGTGAGCGATGGCCGTCCACAACCGCAGCTATGGAACGGCCGGAAAGGAAATTAGAGACAAAGGCACAGATGGAGCGATAGAAACCGAAGGAGGGTACCAGGTACCGGTAGTTTAGAAATTAAAGACTTGTGCCAGACTCTATCGAAGGCCTTCGAGATGTCTAGTGCAATAGAAATAGTCTCACTGAAGTCCCGAAAGGAGGATGACCAAGAGTTAGTAAGATATGAAAGAAGATCACCAGTAGAGCAACCCTTAACCCGGCAACTGCTGGAAGACTCTTAAGAGTTTCCCCGGGCGACTGCTGGAAGACTCTTAAGAGTCTGGGGAAAAAAAAAATCTATTTAAAACACCCCAAAAAAATAAATAAATTGTTTTTATCTTTTTTTATTTTTTATGTATTTTTTGCCCCTGGGCCATGCCAAAATATTACTCCTCCACCTCCCCTCCTTCCCCACTTTCCTCACCTCCTTCAGTTATCACCTATTTTCCCTGTTATTCCCTTATTCTGTGGTCTATTTTCGTGCTAACATTAGCGAGTTGGTAGCAGGGCGTTGTCATCACTGTTACCAAGCGTGGGAAAGAGCGAGAGAGAGACTATTGCGTAACAGTGTCTCTCCAGACATGGGGAGGGGGGGTTGCCTCAGCCATACATTATGTAACTCCCGGCCTGTATCGCCGATTTTGACCATCCAAACGCTGTTTCCACTTGTTTTATTGATGTAACAGGTTAATACCTTTATAATCAACCTATAATAGGCGCATATACACTTACACTCACTTTGTTACACTTTTTTGTATTCCGTCCGTTAGTGACACAGTTGAGCTGGGGCTCCACTGCGACCAGGCAGCTCCCTTTCTTCCACTCTCCATTCCAAAAGTCGGTTGGAGTTGGCGCTGGGGTATCCTGGTGTTGGTGGCCGGTCCGGTATTTTGGCCAGCCACATGTCCAAGTGTTTCTTGAAGGTGTCTGGAGACACCCCGGTCATGTTCCTGAGAGGGGCTGGTATACAGTTGAACAGTCTGGTTCCATTGTTTGCAAAGCTGTGATGGATCAGGGATTTGATTTTTTGTGTTGATCCCGGCGTAGTCCTCACATAGCACAGCCTCCCTCGCCTTTGGTGTTGAGTCTCTTGGATGTTTGGATTTGGTACCTTTTTTTCCAAAATCTTCCAGACGTAGATGATGATGTATCTCTCCCTACGTCTTTGAAGTGAGTACAGCTGCAGCTCCTGGAGTCTCTCCCAGTAGTTAAAGTGTTGAAACTCATGGATTTTACTGGTGAATGTCCTCTGGGTGGCTTCAATTTCTGTTATTTCTCCTACTTTTTGGGGAGACCAGAGCTAAGAGCAGTACTCCAGTCGTGGTAGGACCAGTGACTTCCACAGTGTTAACATACACCTCTCATTTCTTGTGTGGAAGGTTCTCAGGATCCAGCCTGCTATTTGTTTTGCTGTTGTTGTGGCTTTGGTAATATGCTGGGAAAAAGTGGCGTCACTGCTCATATTTACTCCCAAGTCCTTCACTGTGTCCTTGGCGGTAATTTCTTGCTATCCACTTTTGTAGTTGGTGGCGTTTTGTAGTGCTCTCTTGTTCCCGTACCTTAGAAGCTCGAACTTGTCTCCGTTTAGGGCCATGTTGTTTTCTTCTGCCCACTTCAGGATTTTGTCCAAGTCTTGTTGTAGTAGCTGTGCATCATGTTGTGAGGTGATTTTCTTCATGAGTCTGGTGTCGTCTGCAAACGATGAGGCTGTTGAGTGTTCCAGGTCCCTGTCGATGTCTCCTATCATGATGAGGAATAGGAGAGGTCCCAGTACTGATCCTTGTGGTACTCCGCTGATGACCTCACCTGCTGCTGATAGGCTTCCTTGAACCGTGACTCTTTGTTTTCTGTTGGTGATGAAACTGGAGCCATCTTCCAAGGTCTCCCCCTATTCCCAGTGATTTGAGTTTATGTAGAAGGATCCCATGGTCCACCTTGTCAAAAGCTTTGGCGAAATCTAGGTATATGACGTCTACATTTTCTCCGTCTTGAATATCCTGTAGGATTTTGTCGTAGTGTGATAGTAGTTGTGAAAGGCAGGAGCGGCCTTGTCTAAAGCCATGTTGACCCTCGTTGAATGTCTCGTTATCTTCCAGGTAGCTGACCATCTTAACTCGTATTGTTCTTTCTATGATTTTAATAATATGTGACGTCAGCACCACTGGTCTGTAATTTTTGGCTATGCCTTTACTACCCCCTTTGTGGATTGGTGTGACGGTACCTTCTTTTAGGGATTGTGGTACATATCCAGTTTGGAGGGACTTGCTCCACAGCAGTTTTAGAGGCAAGGCTAGCTGATGTATGCAGTTTTTCAGCAGTTGGGCATGAAAGCCGTCTGGTCCTGCTTGTTTGGTCCAATCTTGTCGATGGCTGCTATTATGTCCTCTGTTGATACTGTTACCGAGGAGAGTTGATGTGGTGTCCCAGGAGCGTTGTCAAAGAAGGTCGTTGCATTATCGATTTTCTTGTCTTCCTTTGGCGGGCTGAAAACACTTTCGTATTGCTGTTTGAGTATCTTGGCCATTTCGATTGGGTCACTCTCAAGTTCGCCCGTAGGTTTTGCAAGCAGTCCTATTGTTGAGGTGGATAAGGATAAGTATTAATGCTATTTATGGTAAAATAACGATGTTAGTGATGGGAACAGCTCAAATACGTCAGCACAGGAGTGTGGTGTCTCATACCCCCCATGCGCACTTCTTAGGTTAAGGAAGCCATACTGGCGATCTGAGATCAGATTATGAGAAGAAAAATGCTTAAGAAATTTGGAAGCAAGAATAGTTTCAAAAACTTTAGAGATGAGAGCAATTGGACGATAGCTGGAGGGTTGAGAGCGGTCACCCTTCTTTGGTACAGGTTGAATGAAGGGAAGACATTAGAGGAGAGACAGAGACAAAAGAGTTTGCCTAGGCAGGGAGTAAGCGCGGAAGCACAGTTTTTTAGTACAACAAGAGGGAACCCCGTACGGACCGTACGCCTTCTTAGTATTAAGCCCAGAGAGGGTAGAAAGTACATCTTTAGAAGAGATTAGAATATTAGGCATAAGTAGGGGAGAGGGGGAGGAATAGCACCGGAATCATCCAAGGTGGAGTTTCTAGCAAAAATTTGAGCGAAGAGTTCAGCTTTGTCAGAGGAAGAAGTGATGGTTGTGCCATCAGAGTGGAAAAGGGGAGGGAAAGACGCGGAAGAAAAATTGTGGGAGACGTTTTTGGCTAGATGCCAGAAAACTTGGGAAGAGCTAGAGTTGGATAGTTCAGTGCATTTATTATTGATAAAAGAGTGCTTGGCAAGTCGAAGAACAGATTTGGCTTGATTCCGAGTAGAAACATAGGAAGAATGAGATTCTTGAGTTTTAAGGCATCGGTACCGTACCGTTTGAATGCTTCCTCCTTGTTGCGGACAGCAGTAAAACAAGCATGAGTAAACCAAGATTGTTTTGCATTAGACTGAGAGAGAGAAAATGGAATGTACGCTTCCATGTCCGAGAGGATTACCTCGGGAATGCGTTCAGCACTCTCCGAGGGTCCTCGGCCGCGGAAGCAGAAGTCATTTCATGGGAAATCAAAGGAGTACTGCCGAAGAGCCTCCCAGTCTACATTTCCAAGTCATAATCTACCTTACTGCCGTCCGGCTGGCTCAGTTGATAGCGTGCCTGAATCCCATCTTGAAGGTCTAGCGTTCAATCCCCGCTCAGATTGAAAAGTTTTTCTGGGATATAGCCGGCGGTTACCATCTCCCCATGAGCAAGGGGGATGGGTAATGGTCTCTGGTAGACTGAAGAAAGCCAAGCGCTTGTGAATCCTCGAAGGAGGAGAACGAGCGCTATATAAGCAACCAGACGATTATTATTATTATTATTACTGTGTAAAACCTTGGTTTTGTATGTATTTACTAGCCATGTCCTCCCTCCATCTTCTGAACTTGGCCTCGGCATCCCGCACAGTGCACACTATTTGCACTATCTGAGTATAGCAGTTCGCAGGGAAGCCCAGTTCTGAAGTCATCAGATAGTGCCTCCAGAACCCTGACGGGTTTGACAACCCGAAGGGAAGGAAGGAAAACATATTTAGTATTAGTTTCATAGTCAATGACGTGAGAGCCTATATGTTTTACATATGGCACATTCCGTGGATTGACCTCCCAATCTACCAAGATTGGAAGCCAAAGCGTCACATTTTTCCCTTGCCCCTCAACTTTCTCTTCATAATTGCTGAGGGGCACAGGGCCCTGGGTGGGGCTTTGGTTTCCCGGGCGTTTCCGCACCCTCCTCAGCCCCCCGCCATGGAGTGGCTTCGGTCACCCAGGCTTTATTGTGGTCGGCGGGGAGGGTTCTGTGGGGGCACTCGGTTATGGCCTTTGAATTGCTCGGGGCCTTGGGGCTGTTCGGCCAGGCAGCTTGGGGAACAACAACAACAACAACAACAACAACAACATATGGCACATTCAAAATTAGCGCCCCGTGACAAGGAGCCTATCAAACCAATACACCTCTTATGCACCCATCCCGGACATTTGCAACACTGGATTGAATTACACCCAACCCTACATAGCTCACCCAGGACATTACTAGTAATTAAATGTACAGTATGTATGTATGTCTATAGGCCTACTGTACAGTAGCCTATATATATACCTCAGGCACGTACCCCATTGCTGGGAATGGCCGACATGACTACATGAGACAGAGCCTGAACAGAAACAACATTTAAAGTTCCTATTCTCAGGGTCCGATACCACTTTCGCGTTCCCTCTTCCGTTTCTCTGTCTCGTCCAGTAGGAAAGATTAAGTAGTGCTCTCAGTATCAAACCATAATTTGTTCTTTTCTTGGCTACTGGGAAAATTGTAGACACCAATCGAGTAGGGCAATACCCAGGGGAGGCGTCATAGGCATGTGATAAGGAGTTGCTGAAACTCCTGTATCATTTGTCTGGCGTCCCCGACTGTTTCTATTTGTGTCTCACCTACACATAGAGTAATCAAGCTAGCTCTCAGAAACATTACCTATATTTCACTACAGTTCACTAAACAAGCACATTACTGTACACTTCTTTTCAATACACATACAAACTTTTAAATTAGCGACTATCACACTTTCAACTTTTAGGGAGACACTTGTTGCAGGCAGTTTTGCCTTTTGTCTGCTTCATACACATAGAAAAAATAAAATAAAAATATTGTGTATAGCTGCCATGGAACCAATGTATTTTACAGTTAGTTACTAAGAGACTGGATGACTCCGTCGTCGACACCTGCCCAGGTTGTAACACAGCACCCCATACCATTAAACACATCATAGAAGACTGCATTTCACACAATCTACACTTGAGAGATCTGTGGGAAAGCCCGACCATGGCCATGGCCTTCCTTAGGGACTCGGGGCTGTTCGGCCATTGCAAGGCAGCTTAGGGAACAACAACAACAACAAGAGTTAGTTACGTAAACTAAACTATGCAACGCACCGAGACTAGAGAGATTAATTTGATTTTAAATATAATCTTATTACTGTACAGTTGCCACATGAAATATGTATATCAATATTATGTAAAAACAGCAACAAAAATATTTACTATATATTCATATTTGTTTTCACCAACCCACCAATTAATTTACTAATAAACCTAACTAATGAAATCAATTAAAGTAATGAATACATGATGTATGGTACCTACTCCAAGGACTCGAACCTAGGATACTCACACCGAAATTCTGCACACTAAGCATTACGCAGTCAAGACAGTTAAAGGTTTATGCACAAGCCTACGATATATTATGCCTTCTCGAATACTGCATATTTATATTAGCCTGTACATACTAAATAAATATATTAGAATACAGCAGATTCTTTGATCTACCAGATTGAGAGTTGAGCATTCTCTGCCATTCCCATAGCTTACTCTTACTGTTCCTTTCACTTATATATTTTATATACCTCAAGTAGAGGTCACGGTGTCTCTTCCATGAATTTACCTCTCCACTGCCAACCTATAGATTGGCAGACTGGGAACCAAAGCGTCACATTTTTCCTTTGCCCCCCAAATTTTCCTTCATAATTGTTAAGGGGCACAGGGCCCTGGGTGAGGCTTTAGTGTCTCGGGCGTTGCCGCACCCTTCTCAGCCCCTCGCCTGTGAGTGGCTTCGGTCACCTGGGCTTTCTTAGTGGTAAAGCTGGGAGGGTTCTGTGAGGGCACTTGGTTATGGCCTTGGCCTTGTTTGGGACCTTCAGGCTGTTTGGCCAGACAGCCTAGGGAACAACAAAAACAGCAGATTAACTTAGTTAAACTGGTATCAATACCAAGGTACGGTACAGTAATATACAAGTAGGCTACTGTACTGTATTATCGTAACACAAAAGTACCTACTGTAATTTGATTGAAAATTAAATAATAGCTTGGAAAGAGGTGATGGTTGTGATTACTGTGCAGAATATTACAGTATATTTAATGTACTGTAGGCTAAGGATGAACAATATTGTGATGTAGCTACAATGCCTAACTGCACTTATTGTGCACCATACCAGTGACAATATCATACAGTGCCTCCATGTTTTGTACTTACCCGTGCATGTCTCCCTCAGTGCCCGTGCAGAGGTGGTTCCTGAGAGAGTAGTGAGGTGTGGCTGTGACGCTGGTGGCCTGGAACAAGTATCATGGCCCAGGAACTGAACAGCTAGTGAGAGGAGCGTACCAGAAAACTAGTCACAGTTACTTCTAGAGGTGTTAGGCTACTGTCAGCATTTTGGAATAGTGGTACAAGGACATTGCAGTTATGGCAGCTCAGACACAGACTGCTGCAACAAATGACAGCCCCTCTAAACGCTTGGTGGTGAAACCTACCACCAAAACTGTCGTCCCGGCCTCTGAGGAGTGTACCTACACACAGTTTTACTGGTGAGTTGACATACCCTGCTATATTTATGTAGCTATATTGTTAAATATGCTATTGCTAGGTCTTACTTTAACAATGTAACTATTGAACCACTCAGGCCATCTTGAACAAGAAGCCATTCTGGAACAGTTTGGAATACTGTATGGTTTTCATATATAGGTACGGTAGCTTACCGCATCAGTGGTACCATAGAGAAATTTGAGTGTGTAGTGTGCAAAGGCCAGCTTGTGTTATGTGATGATCCTGTGGCTGTGAATTTTGGAAATAAGTCATTGGAGCTGGTGAACAAGTTTTGTTACCTAGGAGATACTATCTCTGCCGGTGGTGGGGCCGAGGCTGCCACTGTCGCTAGAATTAGATGTGGCTGGGGGTAGTTCAGAGAACTGCTGCTAATCCTGACCATGAAAAGAATGCCTCTCCCCCTGAAGGGAAAGGTGTATGCCTCATGTGGTAGAAGTGCAATGACGTATGCCTCAGAAACATGGGCCGTTAAAGTAGAGGATGTCAACAGAATGGAATGTAATGAGATGAGAATGGTGAGATGGATATGTGGGGCCAGGCTACAGGAATAACTAATGTTGTTTCCTGCAAATTCCCTGCCAAGTCAAATAACCCTAAGATCTTTCCTCTGGACCTTATCCCAGGTCTTCCTTAGTTTACCAACTTGGCTACTGTCGTTTCATAATCATCTGTCCTCACCACAGTCTGCCAGTTGACATCACCTCTCCAATACATTATACAATACCGGTACAGTTCAATATATCTAATCACTTTCAAACTCAACTCTAGCTTTGATTGTCATTCATTCTCTGTGGTATTACACTTCCATTTCAGCATCCTTATTTCAGTACGGTACAGTATGTTCCAGTCTTCGAGTGTCATCTCATCCTCTTGTGCTGCCCACGTCTCGCTACCATAAAGCAGCACCTTCTCAAAGTTTAGCATGCAGTTTTCCCTGGAGATTTTTTGTTTTCTTTTTCTTTGTCAATATGTGCAACAACTCTGAACTTCTTCCATCCACTACTGATTCTTGCAACAGAGCTAGCCTCTGCATCACCCCCAGTTGTATCTGAGAAGCGTGTGGGGTAGGAGGAGCGCCACCTGCAGGAGCATGGAGGCGATTCATTCTTATCCACCCCCTTGGGGATTAGGGCGTCTGGCAATAAAATATTAATTTGAGAAATATCATAACATCTATGTCCCAAAAATATAAGCTAAAAATAAATACACCTTAATAGAAATGTTCCCCCTGTTACACTGAGTTAGGTGCACAAATAGACATTTGTAACAATAGTTGTCATCTTTTTAGATGCCAATATATCGTATAAGGCATCACTTTTTATGTTCAAACTCTAACTTTTGTTCCTCCTATATGATAACATTAGGCCCTAATCATCTCTGTGACCAATTTTACCCCAATATCTCGAGCTGCTTTTAACATCTCAGCAACAATGCCAGAGCTCCGAGCGGCTTTCCCGGACTTCATTTTGTCTATTTCACTTTTAACAGCATCGTACCCTATCATCGTGCCTTGTACTGGGACTGCAGTGCTGAGCTGTTCCCTGTTCCATTCAAACTCCACATTAACCCGGCAAGCGCGATAGGCCTCACGGAAGGCTTCCTATAGGGAACGCGATAGGCCTCACGGAAGCAGGACCATAAAAAAAGCTTTCCAAAAAAAAAAAGGGCCTATCAAAAAAAAAAAATTTGTCTCTAGGTGAGATAATTCCCCTCCAGTACTCATCCATGTAAATCTCACCCACCCCCCTCCCCTCCTTCCCCACCTTATTCCCCCCTCCCTCCCCTCCTCAATTATCACCTATTTTCCCTCTTATTATCATCATTTATCGGTTATTTTTCTCTCCCGCGATAATGTAGCACAAGTGGGTTGCAGAAAAGATCGATATGTAACACCCAGACACCAGCCCACACCGCCCCGCTTGTCTCAGTTACCTCACAGACAGCGAGAGAGGAGGGTTGACTGTAGCTCTCTCTCGCCTGACATTACGACCGGGTGGCCAATATCTTCGTTTTTCACCACCCAAATGCTTTTCCCACTTATTTTAGCACTCTTGAAGGTTCATATATACATCATATATGTAAAATAAAAGCATACCGAAAACAAATAATGGTCTATATTGTAAATATAACTAATTCTGTCAGAATCCAAGGCTAGAAATACACAAATAACTACCCTAGCCCCTAGGTCTATTTAGCGCTTACCGGGTTAAGCAGTCTTTCATAATGCTCCTTCCATGCCTCTCTGATTTAGTTTTCTGTGTAAACAGTCATGCCACTGTCATTATTTATGCATCTTACACCCACGAAGTCCTGACTACAGTCCCTCACAGTCTTAGCTAATTTATAAACCCCCATCGGTATTATTAGTGCTGCAAACTTGTTCTATTACACTATCCTGTATGGTTTTCTTTACCCTGTAGACCTCTCTTCTAGCATTACGTTTGGCAGACAGGTATTCTTCCTTGCTGCCACCTTCCTTCCATACTTTGAAACATCTCTTCTTCTCTCTGACTGCAGCTTCGACATCATTGTTCCAGCACCAGGAGAACTTATGTCTGGGTGGCCCCTTTGTTTTGCCACAGACTTTGTCTGTGGTATCGAGGAGTCTGCAGTCTATAAAGTTCCATTTGCTATCGACATCATCTGGCCTAACACCCATTCTCTTTTCGATGTCCATTATTTCGTTGTGGAATCTGTCTCTATACTCCTCTTTTTCCAACAACCATACTTTCCTTTTTGTCAAATTAACTTTCTTTCTAACAGGAACTCTACTTAGGCACATGTCACACACTAGGACTGACTGACAGACTGCTTTGGTAAGTTCCTGTCATATTATGCTAGTTGTAATATAGTAGCTCTTTTCCCTATTCAGCGAAGAAAACGTGTGGCGGCTGTGTGAGTACGTGACTAAACATGAGGCGTCGGAGCTGGTCAAGTGCTTTGTGGTGTTCATCAGCAACGACTCTCGCTGTGTGCCTCTGTGGAGACAACGAGTCAGCAAGTCCGAGGACAAACTCATAACTTGGGTAGGTTTCTTTGTTACCATCATAAAATAAACAATTTATTGGACCAAATGGTATACAGTACTGTATGTTACTCTATGGCAACAAAATTAACAGGATTTTGCTACATATTAGTTCAGATAGGCCTATAAAGGGATTCATTAGCTACTGTAATGAATACCATCCTGTATATTGATGATACTGTATATATAAATATCAATTGTTTATTTAGTAGTGTACAGTACAGTAACCCCTCGCCATTTCGGACCTCTAATTGTCGGAAACCCGTACTAGCCGGATCGGCGACGGCCTCCCGGATACGTACTTTCGTTTTTCGGACATTTCCGTCATCGTTCCGACAGTCTCTAACAGTGTCGGAAGATTCTAACAGTTTTCGGACAAATAAGGGCAAATGTCCGTCATAACCGTCCAATGTACGTAGTCTGATAACTTGCATGTTCCCGAGATGTATCCGTCAGTCTCGAAAGTGTCGGATAACACGCCCCCATCCCCGGTGAATGTCCGTCAAAACTGGGATCCGTCGGAGCGCTGGTATAAAGGCTAGGCTCTGAGTCACCCGCATGGACGAGACGTGACGTCACGGGCGTCGGTGTGCTTAGGGTGGCAGCCATCTATCTATCTATCTATTGCCCGACGCCGTGATCCCCGAAGGGGTGGCCACGAACGAACCGCCCCCATGCACCTCTGTCCCCAGTCAGTCGACGCCCCTCCTCCCAACCAGCACCGCCTTCGTTCATGTAGTTCCTCACTCCATCCTTCCACCTCATATTCGTTCTACCTCTCCCCCTCTGTCCCTCCACCTCGCTCTCGTACACCCTCTTAGTCATTCTCTCGCTTTCCATACGTTCCATATGGCCGAACCATCTCAAGTTGTTCCTTTTCACACTTTCCAGCACATCTACCTCCACACCACACCTCCTTCTTACTTCCTCATTAGTCTGTCTATCCCTCCATGTAACTCCGCACGCACTCCTTAAGTAATTCATTTCCACTGCTCTCACTCTTGGTCTGAGTCTCTCAACCAACGTCCATGCTTCGCTTCCGTAAGTCAGTGTCGGGATTACCACACTGTCATGCAAGGACTTCTTCACTTCCATACTGACCACCCTATTTCTTGTTACTGCTTTTAGCGTTCCTACAACCCTCTTCCCCTGTTGTACCCTCTCCCGCACCTCTTCATCCATAGTCCCATCTTTACTCAACACACTGCCCAGATACTTAAAAGAGTTGACGATCTCCATAGCCTGACCGTTCAGCTTCACCTCACACTCTGTGACTTTACCCCTTTCGAAGACCATAACCTTGCTCTTCCCCGTATTTACCTTCAAATTCCGTTTTTCGCACACTGTTCCAAACTCATTTACCAGACCCTGCAACTCCCATTCATTATCACTCATCAGAACTGTATCATCCGCAAACAGCAGTATAGGTAGCTTCCACTCAATTCCCTCCCTTTTCAGCGATACACCAACATCCACTGCTCTTGATAGTATTTCTTTCATGACTCCATCCATATATACAGTAAACAACCACGGGGACATCACACACCCCTGTTTCAAACCAACATTCAGGTCAAAGAACTCGCTCTGCTCACTCTCCACACGTACTGCCGCCTTTGCACCCTCATACATGCTCTTCACTGCTTTCAGCAACTTGCCCTCTACTCCGTATATTCTAAGTACTTTCCACAAACCTTCTCTATCCACTCTGTCATAGGCCTTCTCCAAGTCCATAAAGGCAACATACACCTTTTGTTTCTTCTCCAGATACTTCTCCACAACACAATTCAGGGTAAAAATCTGATCTACACATCCTCTTCCCTTCCTAAAACCTCCCTGCTCGTCGCCTATCCATTTCTCCGTTCTCACTCTCACTCTCTCAATCACTACCCTACTGTATACCTTCCCTACTACGCTTAGAAGACATATTCCTCGGTGGTTACCACACACTCCTCTTTCCCCTTTGCCCTTATATAGGGGGACTATTATGCCAGTCTTCCAGTCATCGGGTGCACTCCCCTTCTCCCATGCTAGTTTGCACATTTTCCATACCCATTCTATCACTATCTCACCACCATACCTCAACATTTCCCCACACACTCCATCTGTTCCTGGTGCTTTCCCCAACTTCACTCTTTTCATGGCTTCCCACACTTCTGACCTCCTGATCCCCACCTCCTCCTCCACTACTTCTCTTCTTCTCCCTCCCATACCATATCCAGCTATGTTTGCTGGCTCTTCATTCCTTTCATTTAGCAACTCACTGAAGTACTCCCTCCATCTTTCGACTCTCTCTTGCTTCTCGGCTAGCATTCTCCCATTCTTATCTTCACACCCTTACTGTTTCCCTTGCTACCTTCCCTAACTTTCTTGACTTCTTTCCAGAACAGTTTCTTACTCTCCCTCCATTTTACACTCAGATTCCTTCCAAATTCCTCATCTACTCTTCTCTTACTTTCCTTCACTACTCTCTTCACCACCCTCTTACTCTCCACGTACCTCGCTCGTTTCTGTCTCTCGGAATCTTCATTCCCTCTACTACCCAACCACTCTCTATATGCTTTCTTCTTTTCTTCCACAGCTATTCTTACCTCTTCTGTCCACCATGCTGTACCTTTCACTCCCCTCCCTCTTCTCCTCACTCCACACACCTCCTCACATGCTGCACAGATCTCATCCTTAAACACCTTGCTCATCTCCTCCACTTCCTCCATAACTTCCAGGTCGAACCCACCTAGTCGTCTTTCCACTGCTCTCCTGTACTCCTCCCTGACTTCCTCCTCCTGCAACCTCTCCACCCTCCTCACCATTCCACCCTCCTCTCGCCTCCCTCCCGCTCTCCTCACCCACTTCTTTTGTATCCTAACCTTAGCTACCACTACATAATGATCAGACAGACTCCCTCCAATACCCCTATACACCCTAGCATCCATCACAGATTTCTTCATTCGTTCATCCACACATACATAATCAATCAATGACTTTCGTTCCACCACTGTCTTATCCTTCATCGTCAACATCCGTTTCCACGTGTACCTGTGGATCATTCTGTGTCGGAAGAAGGTGTTGGCTATCCACAGCCTCCTCCCCACACATACGTCCACAAGTGCACTACCATTCCCATTCACCTCTGATGGTACCCCCCACCCTCCCACCACTCCCTCAACTTTCCTATCACCCACCTTACCATTCATATCCCCAATCAGAAATATTCTTTCGTTCTTGTCAAACTTCTCCAGGCACGCCTCCACATTCATCCAGAACTCCTCTTTCTTTCTTTCAAGTATATCCTTTGTCGGGGCATACACGCATACAATCACCCACGTTTGTATTCCTACTTTCATTCTCACCCACACAATCCTTGAACCCACAGACCCATACTCTCTTACACATTCCTTCCATTTGCTACTTACAAACAAACATGCACCTTCTCTCACTGTTCCCTCACTCACTCCAGCACACACACCCATTCCACATTCCCATTCTCTCACATCTGAACCTTTCCATTTGGTCTCTGTCATTCCACATACATCCAGCCTGGCATTCACTAACACTTCCAGAACCTCTCTCTCTTTTGTGCCATCATTCATGCCACTAACATTCCACGTAGCCATTCTCAGAATGTCCGAAGGCATGTCCTTAGTCGGTCGTGGTTCGTCAACGTTGGTTCCGTCCGCATCCGAGGCTGTTCGTTCGTTTTTTTTTTGCTTAGATATTTTTTCCGGGTGGGGGGTCGCAAGCCCACCGACCCAACCTCTTTAGTCGCCTCTTACGACACGCAGAAGGCACGTGGGGCATATTCTATTCCCTAACCCCCAGGGGGGAAATAGGGATTCCAACATGCATTTCAAAATTGTCATGAAAATTGGTGGGTGGTTTGCTTAATATATACCGCCTATAGCCTACAGGTCAGTAGGCTAGGCTATATAAATAAAACAAATCTTGGTAAATAGCCTATGCCGGCATAAATGATCTAAACTTCTATAAACCTTGGTCTTTAATACATTTTAACCAAGGAAGGGCTGCAGCATAATTTAGGCCTAGGTTTAAACGCCAATTTACTAGGCCTAGGCTATCTGAATCTTCCCAAATGATAAGAGATGTTAGCTCCAGTGTTCATGTCCTTTTTTACTTAGGCCTATAGGCTAGGCTACATAGGCTAAGTTAAGGAGGTCGGAATGTCTAGTGGACTCGTTCTTAGGGTAAAACACCGTAATAAGCTAGGTATGTTATAAATTAGCCTAAACAAAAATCTAGAACTAGCCGTAGCCTAACTAGTGAAAAGGCTGTCCGGAGTCTCTTCAATTTTTACCCAAATACAGGCTACAACAACAAGAGGATTATTATTGATAAAAGTGGATAAACCTCTTCTTATTGTTTAAATGTGCAGTTTGCTTGGAGGGTTGTGGTGTCTCCAGATTACTGCACAGGCGTTTTAGGAGGGGTGAAAAGAACAATTGTTAGTATAATAGGGGTTAGGAGAGATAGTAAAGGTGGATTTTATACTACTGTACTGTATATGGGGGGTAAGTTTGTCGTTGTCTTTTGAGGTCAGGGTGATTTAAGTCTAGGTGAGGGTGAGGTCAGAGATGATGATGATCAGTTGTAGTACAGTACTGCTCTATGTGTACTGTGTGATTCAAGTCAAGGTGAGGGTGAGGTCAGAGATGATGATGATGATGATCAGTGGTGGTATAGTACAGATTCAGTTGGATGGTAATTTTATATGCTTGTGATTTTGTTTGTTGTTCTGATGTAGGTTCCTAGGGCTGATGCGATGACATGTTTACTGTGCTGTGGTAGGTCTCCTCCACCTAGGATATGCTTGATGTTGAATGTTCCTCCTTGTTGGGTTACTACACTTCTGAGGTGGGTGCGGGCACCGTAATGTCTGTGGCAGTGGAGTAGATAATGCTCCACTGTCTCAGGTGTGAGGCAGTATGGGCAATTTTCATTTGCTTGCAGTCCCATCCTGTACATATGCCCTCCCAGTCTGGTGTGTCCTGTTCTGAGGCGGAGAGCCGCGGTGTTTAAGGCTTTGTTCTTGTAGATGGAGTGTTTCCACACTGACCACTCTGACTTGATGTTACTGTATTGTGTGCCAGCTATGGTTATTTTCCACTCTTCCTTGAAGTCTTGGAGGACGTCTTCTCTGAGGATGTTTGTCCGGTCGGTTGTGGTGTAGGGTATGACTGTTGTTAGGTGGAAGGAGTGCATCCCTTTGGCTAGTCCATCCACTATTTCATTATGGAGGATGTCAATGTGGCTGGGTACCCATTGGAGGGATATTGTATATCCTTGAGAGTGGAGGGTGGTGAGGAGTTGGATCATAGGGTATACTATTTCCTTGTTTGTCTTGGTGTTATAGTTGATGGCTTGTATGGCACTTTTGGAGTCACAGCAAATGGTGTAGGCACTTACTGGGAGGGTGTTGATTATCTCAAGTGCACGGAGGAGTCCATAGAGCTCTGCTGTAAACACTGTGGTTTGTTTGGGTAGCTTCCATCCCATGGTAAGGTGAAATTTTGGGATCCATAATGCTGAAGACACAGATTTGCTGTTGTTATTACTGGTACTGATGCGTGATCCATCTGTGTATACGTGGGTGGAATTTTGGTGCTGGGTGTGGAGGACTTCGAGGAACTCTTGCTTGAGCTCAGCCGAGTTGTTTTTCTTGGTTGTTGAGTTGATGAGGTCTGTCTGGACTGTGGGTGGGATGTATTCCCATGGTGGGACTGGTGGTACCATGGGGGTTGAGTGGCAACCAAGGAATATGCGTCCGCCACCATGTCCATGTTGTTGTTGTTGTTGTTTCTTGCAGCGTGTGGGCTGGCCCAATTAACCCTGCCGGAGACCCAACACAGGTATCACAGGGGCGCGTTCAAGAGCAAGACTTCAGACGCTACAGTTTCCGTAGCGCGAATTGGGCCCCATTGAACGATTTCGAAGCCTCTTCCGCACTACTTAAACAAACAGGGTGGTTGCCATGGTTACGTTTATACCAGCGTCTTCACTTGACGCTTTAAACAACGACAATGACCGTTCTTTACATCTAATCAACTACTATACTCTATCCAACTCAACTTTTCCGCCGGCCTCTACAGCAGATACGAGACCGCGCCTGTGATTGGCTGGCAATGACATCACGCCCTAGACATTAAAGGTTCCAGAATTTCCAGAGTTTGTATTATATGCACTTATCCTTGACATTGTGGTTGTGGTAAACTATCAAGGAAGTTAAATATTACTAAGCTATAATGAATCAAATAAAATCAATCTAAATGAAAACTACTCTATATCTAAATTGAATTCAATTTGAAACAAGCTAATTTATATCCAAAGGTCTCGCATAACAAATGTATATATAGGGTAAGGTTATAAGGGTTAATATTAGCCAGGAATTAACTCGCCAATAGTTCCACGTGGCAATGAGGCAAGGGAGAACGTTTACCCAATATGGTGGTGGACAATGGGGAACGAGACTTCGGTCCCAAGACACAAGTCAAGTTAAAGAAAGAATAAATGATTACATGGGAATGGACATGATTATATAATGTATGCTTATCTATCAGTCAGTCATGATGTCGATGAGAGCGTCTTGGTGGTGTAGCTGAGTGTGTGTGTATTGTGATTACAGGCACAAAAGCACGATCAACTGAGGGCGGAAAATTAGATGTTAACTGGTTGGTGTTCATGAAGGCTCTGACGTACCTGAAAAGCACACCTTGCTGCCTTGGCAAACCGCCAGGAGCCCAAATTATCGTACCGCATTTAGGTTGCTCTATACGATTTAATATACAATAAATTCATATATACTACATAAGACCATGGCAATATTGCTTAATAGCATATTAGGCCTTTTATAACTTAACTTATTTACAATCTTATAATATACGATCTACTCGTCCTACGTCGTGCTGTAGGAGAGATCGTGACGTCACAGAGACATAAGAGATCACAAAAGAGTCATATTCTATCGTATTTATACGATAGTGGTTACAATTTAGCCAAGTTATTATAGCCTACTAGAAAGTAGCATACAAACCTCTTTGTTATTTCGCATAATATTCAGAAACCGCCGAAAAGATGGAAATGCAATGTATAAATATAAAACAAACCACCTCCTGGCAATACTGCACTGGCCCGGCGGCGTCTTTTAAACTCTCAAATATTATCTTACTAGGAGGGGTACCCGGCGTTGTCCGGGTTTAAATTCTACTACCATAATCACCATCATCAATCACTACTACTGAGATGCAGCCTCAGGATGATAAGACCGCATCTCTAGCTGCCACTAAACCTGCAGCCAACCCTACTCCTGCCAGCCACCCTGCTCCTGCCCGCATCGCCCGCATATCAACGAGACAGGTGGGACACATAAGACCTGAGTGGACTACACCAGTATACCCTGCCCAGCCAGCTTCTATGGCCCCTACCACCAGAGAGAAAAGTCAGAGGGGTAACTACGCTAAACACCCAGCTAACCATCCTAGACTTCCCCAGCCTGATCAACCAGCTACAGGTGGTACTCCTTTATTTTCCAACTTACCTTTCATCTCCCCCATCAAGGACTGCCAAACTGCTCCAGACTTTCACTCTCTATTCCCTAGTCTGCCATTTATATCACCCATCAAAACCCCTCAGGATCTTGCAGCCATCCAAGTCATGTCCTTTTCCCGGGCTAGGATGGCGCATAAACCAGCAGTTCAACCCATGCAGCAGTTCTAAAACCTTTTCTTATATGAATCATCCTGCACATGCCATTTCTCATCCACTTCCTCCCCCACCAGGAAGTGATCCCCCCATCTTATAACAGAATCTGCCCGGGGGCATCTAGCTACAAGGTACAGCCAGAGTCCAGGCGCGCCACCCCCAGAGCTACAAGGACATAACCACCACGCGCCAACACCACCCCAGCGCCTTTGATCCTCTCAAGCGGGCGCCTTAAGTAGGGCAAGAAGATTGCCTTATACTCACCCAGCCTGGACATCAGTAACTAAGCTTGCCATTTGGTATTATTTAGTTCAGGGTAAGAACAGCCAGAGATAGCTGGTGTTCAACTTGTCAGTTGTGTGCTGTGATTGAAGATCTACCAGGTCGGGTTCCCCCCATCAGGAAGAGGACTAGCTTGGCAACCCACTTTGGGCTCCCCCTTTCTGGCCTTCGATGCGGTGCACAAACCAAGTACCAAAGGATTCCTACCTTGTTTTGTTCAAGGGATTATGAGGATAGTGTAGTAACTTGAGATCTACCAGATCGGGTTCCCCCCATCAGGAAGAGGACTAATTTGGGCAACCCCCTTTGGGCTCCCCTTTCTGGATTCTCTTTTTGCTACATGGTTCTGATAGTTCCACGAACTAGCAAGGAAGGAAGACACTTACCTTGACCCCCCTTAGACTACCTATAATGTCACTATCTAGACTGCTTGCCACTCTAGGTAGATCATTATGCTAGTCACCCTAACCCCCAAACCTTGTAGCAGAACTCCAGCATATCCTTAGAGATCACTGCACTGTGGGAGTGCAAGAGGAACCCCGGTTGTCCCGTGGTAGGCGCCAAGGTCTAAGGAATCATCTTGTGACTCACCCTGCACCAGTAGCTGGAGTCATCACGCCCAGCCGCGCCCCCCCCCCCCCCTGGAACCAACTTTCCGGAGTCATCACGCCCAGCCGCCCTCCGGACTACTGGATCCTCCCTCGATCTACGGGCCCTCCTCTTCACTACAGCTCTCCTTTAAGTGCTTTTGTACCGTTTATGGGTATAGAGTTGACTCAGGGTTGTGGTAGAAGTTATCTTCAGGGTTCTCATTAACATTACGTCTTGCGAGAGGTCTTTCTTCTCCCTACTTAAATTGACGTTAATAGCCCACTTGCCGGGACCCATTATACATACCTATCAGGGGATCCTTATATATGCACCTTCCCGGGTTATTGGTCTCCCATAGCCCGACAGAGGGGGCGTGCTTATATAAGACCCATAGCATCAAACACAAACACATATTTACACGTAATCTAGTCCCTTTGTATAATTTCTAGCCTAATTCATTTAACATTCTGTCAGGTTCATAACTCGAATAGATTTCACTCTATCTCAGCTCCCGACGATTGTTGCCTCAGCCTTCAGCACCTTGCTAGTACACAATTAGAGTTAAGGATTAATCTTTGCCAGGTGAGAGCTAGCACACCTATAGTATTAATATCATTTGTGAGCCTTTCCGAGCCACTTCATTGTTGATGACCACTTGGTCATTATTGCTTTAGAGTCAGTTAACGTCACTATATGCCGGGGACAATCATTGCATGATCCAGACGGCATTTGCCATTACTGCACTCTTGTCTTTTGTTGAGATCCTCTCTGAGATCTATTTGGGTAGGAGGTGTACCTCCACCATTTTGGATACCTTATAATTGTATCCTAGGAGTATTATTATACCTTGAGTCCGGACCCATTGTCCGACTCCTATTGCTTACTTGATAACCTGATTATTGGTATGTCTTAATTATTCTTAAAATGCCCCAGAATGAGAAGCCACCACAGAAGCCACGAACGAACACCACACAGAAACACCAAAAGAAAGGTCCACAGAACGAAAGGACCAGCTGACCGAGCCAGCCATTTCAGCCAGGCCCAAGCCCGCAGGGCTAAGCAGCTCATGGCCGCACCTTCTTTAACTTTTCTAAACTGACCATTTTTCCACACCTCACGTACACTAACCCCCTCGTGTCCTACACTCCTAACTACAAAGATGATGAACAGGAATATACATTCATATTAAAAACAACCATGCCCTGTCCCGACGTTGAGCCAATGCCAACACATCAGACAGCCATAATATTTATGTATGTTCTTACATCCGAGAAGTAGATTTTATATATATCTTAGAAGTTAAAACACCCACGTTTGTTCCTAGACCTCTTATATCATTTTCCATGACTAGTATAGATATATGTAACCCGTGCCCACTGCCCAGTCGCCCCTTGCATTTGTTCCTCTAGTAACTAAGTCTATAATATTAACTGCCACCAGCATTGATACGACATGGCGGCACTGTCCTTGCTACAAAGATGATGAACAGGAATATACATTCATATTAAAAACAACCATGCCCTGTCCCGACGTTGAGCCAATGCCAACACATCAGACAGCCATAATATTTATGTATGTTCTTACATCCGAGAAGTAGATTTTATATATATTTTAGAAGTTAAAACACCCACGATTGTCCCTAGACCTCTTCTATCATTTTCCATGACTAGTATAGATATATGTAACCCGTGCTCAGTCGCCCCTTGCATTGTTCCTCTAGTAACTAAGTCTATAATATTAACTGCCACCAGCATTGATACGACATAGCGGCACTGTCCTTGCTACAAAGATGATGAACAGGAATATACATTCATATTAAAAACAACCATGCCCTGTCCCGACGTTGAGCCAATGCCAACACATCAGACAGCCATAATTATATCTATGTATGTTCTTGCATCCGAGAAGTAGATGTTATATATTTTAGAAGTTAAAACACCCACGATTGTCCCTAGACCTCTTATATCATTTTCCATGACTAGTATAGATATATGTAACCCGTGCTCAGTCGCCCCTTGCATTGTTCCTCTAGTAACTAAGTATTAATATTAACATTCCCTAACATCTTGTCTTGCCAGACTAAGCTTTATGAAGACCCATCGCCCCATAAATCTATGTATGCAATCCTTAGGTTAAGTATTTTTATCCGCCATTGTGTTCACCTTTTTCCATTTACTTTCCACAATTGTCATACGTCTTCCCCTTGCCTCCTTCGTATCCACAGCCCACACTACGCCAATTTACTTCGTGTCTTACACCTCTTACCCCAACCAGAGATTGTATAAGATAACCTGGTTACCAGTATCTGTCATAAGTACCCCGAAACAATAACTAAGTACCCCTACGAACTGCCGCTTTTGTTGGTATTTATATTTATATTTAATAGAAAACGCAGTTCCCAGGACCAACTAATAGTATCCATAACCCTCGGACTGATCACATAACTCTATCTTTTCCAGACTCATATACCACCCCATAGTTGCATTCCCCGGTAGCATATTTTGGCTAACGTATTCTACTGCCTTTTCAAACTTTCCATATCAAGTGTAGCCTAATGCCACCCCCACGCCCAGGGACCTTAGGGGCAAAATTTCCCTGTAGCCCTTGAACTCTCCCCCCCTCTCAGTAAGAATTCCCGCGCTTCTCGACTCTTGTCCGACCTAGCCTCTCTCTCATACCTCTTGAAGATCCTTGAATTGTCCGTTGCTAACGCTCTCCAACCTTTTATATATATACTCCTATCCAGCCTACCTTCACTTAGTAGGCCAGAACAACATTAGAACTTTACTAGCCCCTTGCATGCCATCTATTCTCTTACAACACATTCACAACCCTGCACCCAATGGTCGTCGGTGCGAGGCTAGCCGCCCCGCCAGTTACTAACTTCTATTGCCATACTTCCAGATAAATGTGGCAGAGTTAGCAACCCAGTCTCCACCACATCCAGCAAACTCTACAATTAACAACCAGCCGAGTAAAACCAGCTAGCTAAGGCACCTTCGGTTTTGGTATTAAAGACACCCACATCTGTCTCATACACAGAGGGTTATTATAAACACTGGTGATATGGCAAGCCCCTAGCCACAGCCGCCGGACGACGATCACAGAGAGAGTGCGCCCAGCTCCCCCTTTTGGCCCACCCGAGGAGGGAGACCCCCACCCCCGCGGAGGTATACCTGGCCCCTGTTTTGACTTTCGAGTCATTGCCAGGTAGCACAGGAATTCTTCCTATCAATGAACTAACCATGAATGACTAACACCTTTGCTAACCTCTATTAACTCACAATAAACCATTTACCTTTCTTGCATGCTCTGATCACTAAATTAGCACCTCAGATATACCATAGAATGAAGATTGAACAATCTAGAGAGACGTTCCTATCACAGCTGTCCCCATCCTCCTCGCAAAGTAGATCCAGTCTCTCTCCCCTAAATACGTCCAGTATAGCCAAAATAGTACCTCTTACTAAGGCTCAGTTATATGAAATATAAAGGCTTTCCTATAGCCCTGTGCCACAACAGTAAATACCATCTTACCTAGTCTCCATTTCTATTGAGAGCTCAATTAAGTTCATAAGACTCGAGATCCCTACTGTCTACAGGGTCCAGAACCGAGCCTATAAATCTAACTCCCGCCCCCAGTCAAATCAGTTGAAAGCTAGACACCAACCAGGGGTCACTACCCTGCAGTTAACCTCTAGCTCTGCCCTTGTGTTGTTCCGGAGTGAGATCCCAGAACCGGCAGACTCCGTGGCAGATTTGGATGGAAGGACCTGCCCACGTATTTAAGAACTTCACACATATGGACACCCTGGACGGCCGCGGAACCAGTCGTTAGCCCCCAACATCATGGACGCAAGATAACCAGGACCAGACCCATCAGATACTACCCAAGATTCTCTTTAGCAGTACTACATCTTACTGTGCTGTTTAGAGATTTCACTAATTAAATATTTCTACGAAGTGGCTAAGACCTTGCCCAGTGTAATACAGACTTAACCATTCCATTTGGGACGTACTAAGCGATCAGTGCTCATTAATTAACAGGCGACCTTGACTCTCGTAATTACCTTATTCAGATATTAAAACTCTAGTGATATCTAACGTTCGCCCACTGATTTGCGTTCTATGTATTTCTGAAACAAGGATATAAAACTTAGATCAGTACCCCTCTGAGGTTACAATAGAATTCCCGTGCTCTAAAATACGCGTGTCTAATCTAGTCTGTGAACTACTACTTGTGTACCAGAGCTACCAGTAATAAATCTAACAGTGAATAGGAATCTACAAGTAACATGATGGTCTTCGGTATATAAACCTGTTAAATCAAAGCCAGTGATCAGAAGATTAATACCTGAACGTTGGAAGTGGGAGACTAGGCTCCATCCAGATCCACTTATGCTAGTATTGTTCCATTCTATTATATTGTCTTACACAAGTATTCTGCAGTGGTATATTAATAAACGTGATCGTGTAACTTGCTACCGTGTGTTTCTTTGTGTTCTCTATTCCTCATATCTTGTATTGTGCATGCAGCCTTCTATACCCAGTCAATTAGAACTCGCATTACCCAAGTTAAACCTGTAGAAAAACAGGGCATAACATTGGCGGCAGCGGTGGTTCTTGATTCGGATATAAGGTTGCATTACACTGCAAGTTTGGAACAGTAGAAGCATGGCAACAGGTCGAAATCTTCAGCCACTCGCACATATTCCCAAGTATGATTTAAACACGTATGATATCACCAGTTACTTAGACATAATAAAGCCAGTATACGATGTGGTATTTTATAATGACCGCGAAAAAATCGCCTGGGGAATTTTGCATATTATACAGTTGGGAGAAGCCGTTTCCCAACTTGTTGATAAGCCTACCTTTAAAGAATTTATCCACCAAATGGTGGCACAGAATACGCCAGAGAGTACCTGGAACCAGTTTCGATCCTTCGTGATCCGGACCTTAGATCCACTTTTGGGTTCCCCCGTCGCCCCCAAAATAATAAAAGTCGACGAGATCAAGTATGAAGGGGATATAAATGTGACCCTCATACAACTCTACAGATACGTGAGGACCACGTATAGCTATGAAGATTACGACCAACAAAATGAACTCTTATTCACCGCTTTGTTAAACATCCTCCCACCCCACATCACCGCCCATCTCGACCCGTATGGCTTATTCGAAGAACATATGCTCTCCATCAGAGAAGAATGCCTACACAGTTCGATGAATCCCCTATCCAACCCTTCAGCCCCTATCCAAGACGCCGTGCACCCTTCCAAAATGACTTCCGGTGAAAGTCCAACCCCAGTGCACTCTTCCTTGCCTCTATCCTCTCCGACCATCCCTAACTCTTCCCCCACCAACCCTCCGCAGCCCCCCCAACAAGCCCCGTATTCTAGCTATGCCTACCTATGTAGGCCTACCACAACCTATTTTCCCCATGACCCCAGAAATGTTCAGCTATCCCCCCACCAACAAAATTTCCCTTGTGACCGTTTTCCGTCGGTAGCTTGTGACCGTTTTCAGTCGGTAGCTCCCTTCCACCCCCACACAGTTCACACCCCTAGAAAACGTCGAAACCCCACACTCGTCTCGCCCTCTCATGTCAAACGAACTCGCCAGTCCCAGATAACCTCTAACCAGACCGAGACTGCCACCAAGAAAATTCCCCAAGCTCGTCCTGTCAAAAAAACCCACCAACCCCAGATAACCGCTAACCAGACCGTGACTGCCACCAAGAAGATTCCCAAAATTCGTCATGTTAAAAACTCCAAATCAAGACATCAGTCCTCTACCAATAACCCCTGTTCTACACCTAACTTTTCCCCCACCAACCCGCCGCAGTCCCCCCAACAAATCCCGTTTCCTAACTCACTCACCTCTCACCACCCTGACCCTCCCACACGCGCCGTTAATCCTCCCCTCACACGTGACGACCTAGGGACCCAACTATGTTCCCCCCCTTCCCCCAGAAATACTCCGCTATTCCCCCACCAACAAAATCTCCCTTGTGACAGTTTTCCGTCAGTAGCTCCCTTCCACCCCCCCACAATTCACACCCCTAATAAACTTCAAAACCCCACACTTGACTCACCCCCTCATGACAGACAAACCCACCAACCCCAGATCACTTCTAAACAAACCGTCACTGCCACCGACACACCCCACCACTCTGATCCTCCCACACGCGCCGTTAATCCTCCCCTCACGCGTGACGACCTAGGGACCCAACCATGTTCCCCCCCTTCCCCCAGAAATACTCCGCTATTCCCCCACCAACAAAATCTCCCTTGTGACAGTTTTCAGTCAGTAGCTCCCTTCCACCCCCCCACAATTCACACCCCTAATAAACTTCAACACCCCACACTTGACTCACCCCCTCATGACAGACAAACTCACCAACCCCAGATAACCTCTAAGCAAACCGTTACTGCCACCGACACACCCCACCACTCTGATCCTCCCACACGCGCCGTTAACCCCCCCCTCACGCGTGACTCCCACCAAAGTGATTTCCCCCCCCTCATGCGTACCGAACACCTGCTCACCAGTCGGTCCCCCACCATCATGAGCCCCGCTAAACTTTCAACCTCCCCCTCTTCACCGTTACCCCACCCGCCCCAAATTCCCCCCCCAAAGATCCCGCTCGACAAAATACCACTCCCATTCCAATCCAGCCACAAAACTTTTTCCACCTTGGCTAAACCCCAAAATACTCTCTCTCTCGCCCCAAACAACATAATCAACCTCTCAACTTCAACCACTCCTCGAAATCCCATCCATGTCTCTCCCGGAAATAAAATCAGTCTAGATTCAACCCCTCTCAAACCACAACCCTGCCTGCCCAGACCCCCCCCACCATCTCCCTATCAAATCCCCACACACCAAACCTCCAAACCACCCGATCATAGTAAACTCTCAACCTTCAGCCTTACTCACCCTTCCCCAAACCCCACTCACGACCACAACTCTCAACACAATTCAACCCCTCTCAAACCACAACCCTGCCTGCCCAGACCCCCCCCACCATCTCCCTATCAAATCCCCACACACCAAACTTCCAAACCACCCGATCATAGTAAACACTCAACCTTCAGCCTTACTCACCCTTCCCCAAACCCCACTCACGACCACAACTCTCTACACAATTCAACCCCTCCCCAACACCAACCTCTTCCGCAACAACAACCCCGACTCGACCTGCCCGTTTCATCTTTAAAACCCCCCTATCACTACCCCCGACCGAAACCACTTAGACCCCCCCTCCAAAACTGGCCCCGGGCCAGCTCGCCCCCCAGACCCACATTCCTAACGACAAGAACTAACGGTATATCCACCCCGCCCTTCCAAAGTGAAAGTGAACCACCACCCCCTATTACCAGACTGTCACCCAGACTAACGGCGACTCTAAATACCCCCCCCCCCCCTTGATGATGATGATGAGATTATTGTACTAAATTGTTTTGAATATTTTCAATTCCTAAGCGATTGGGCATGATTCTATAAATTTACATGTTTTCCATATACTGTATATATTATTTTTTTCCCTTAGTCATACTACTTTTCTTGTTACCTACACTTTTCTGACTATCTTTTAAATTTGCTTTATACATTGTTAAACACTTTACCTCTTCTTAATTTCCTGTTCTTAATTATCTGCCTTTTCTTAAATTTACATGTTTTCCATATACTGTATATATTAATTTTTTTTCCCTTAGTCGTACTACTTTTCTTGTTAACCTACATTTTTCTGACTATGCTTCTTTTTACTTCACCCTTGAGGCTCGAGGACGAGCCTATAATGAAGGAGAGGGAAGTAAAATGCCCCAGAATGAGAAGCCCACCACAGAAGCCACGAACGAACACCACACAGAAACACCAAAAGAAAGGTCCACAGAACGAAAGGACCAGCTGACCGAGCCAGCCATTTCAGCCAGGCCCAAGCCCGCAGGGCTAAGCAGCTCATGGCCGCACCTTCTTTAACTTTTCTAAACTGACCATTTTTCCACACCTCACGTACACTAACCCCCTCGTGTCCTACACTCCTAACTACAAAGATGATGAACAGGAATATACATTCATATTAAAAACAACCATGCCCTGTCCCGACGTTGAGCCAATGCCAACACATCAGACAGCCATAATATTTATGTATGTTCTTACATCCGAGAAGTAGATTTTATATATATCTTAGAAGTTAAAACACCCACGTTTGTTCCTAGACCTCTTATATCATTTTCCATGACTAGTATAGATATATGTAACCCGTGCCCACTGCCCAGTCGCCCCTTGCATTTGTTCCTCTAGTAACTAAGTCTATAATATTAACTGCCACCAGCATTGATACGACATAGCGGCACTGTCCTTGCTACAAAGATGATGAACAGGAATATACATTCATATTAAAAACAACCATGCCCTGTCCCGACGTTGAGCCAATGCCAACACATCAGACAGCCATAATTATATCTATGTATGTTCTTGCATCCGAGAAGTAGATGTTATATATTTTAGAAGTTAAAACACCCACGATTGTCCCTAGACCTCTTATATCATTTTCCATGACTAGTATAGATATATGTAACCCGTGCTCAGTCGCCCCTTGCATTGTTCCTCTAGTAACTAAGTATTAATATTAACATTCCCTAACATCTTGTCTTGCCAGACTAAGCTTTATGAAGACCCATCGCCCCATAAATCTATGTATGCAATCCTTAGGTTAAGTATTTTTATCCGCCATTGTGTTCACCTTTTTCCATTTACTTTCCACAATTGTCATACGTCTTCCCCTTGCCTCCTTCGTATCCACAGCCCACACTACGCCAATTTACTTCGTGTCTTACACCTCTTACCCCAACCAGAGATTGTATAAGATAACCTGGTTACCAGTATCTGTCATAAGTACCCCGAAACAATAACTAAGTACCCCTACGAACTGCCGCTTTTGTTGGTATTTATATTTATATTTAATAGAAAACGCAGTTCCCAGGACCAACTAATAGTATCCATAACCCTCGGACTGATCACATAACTCTATCTTTTCCAGACTCATATACCACCCCATAGTTGCATTCCCCGGTAGCATATTTTGGCTAACGTATTCTACTGCCTTTTCAAACTTTCCATATCAAGTGTAGCCTAATGCCACCCCCACGCCCAGGGACCTTAGGGGCAAAATTTCCCTGTAGCCCTTGAACTCTCCCCCCCTCTCAGTAAGAATTCCCGCGCTTCTCGACTCTTGTCCGACCTAGCCTCTCTCTCATACCTCTTGAAGATCCTTGAATTGTCCGTTGCTAACGCTCTCCAACCTTTTATATATATACTCCTATCCAGCCTACCTTCACTTAGTAGGCCAGAACAACATTAGAACTTTACTAGCCCCTTGCATGCCATCTATTCTCTTACAACACATTCACAACCCTGCACCCAATGGTCGTCGGTGCGAGGCTAGCCGCCCCGCCAGTTACTAACTTCTATTGCCATACTTCCAGATAAATGTGGCAGAGTTAGCAACCCAGTCTCCACCACATCCAGCAAACTCTACAATTAACAACCAGCCGAGTAAAACCAGCTAGCTAAGGCACCTTCGGTTTTGGTATTAAAGACACCCACATCTGTCTCATACACAGAGGGTTATTATAAACACTGGTGATATGGCAAGCCCCTAGCCACAGCCGCCGGACGACGATCACAGAGAGAGTGCGCCCAGCTCCCCCTTTTGGCCCACCCGAGGAGGGAGACCCCCACCCCCGCGGAGGTATACCTGGCCCCTGTTTTGACTTTCGAGTCATTGCCAGGTAGCACAGGAATTCTTCCTATCAATGAACTAACCATGAATGACTAACACCTTTGCTAACCTCTATTAACTCACAATAAACCATTTACCTTTCTTGCATGCTCTGATCACTAAATTAGCACCTCAGATATACCATAGAATGAAGATTGAACAATCTAGAGAGACGTTCCTATCACAGCTGTCCCCATCCTCCTCGCAAAGTAGATCCAGTCTCTCTCCCCTAAATACGTCCAGTATAGCCAAAATAGTACCTCTTACTAAGGCTCAGTTATATGAAATATAAAGGCTTTCCTATAGCCCTGTGCCACAACAGTAAATACCATCTTACCTAGTCTCCATTTCTATTGAGAGCTCAATTAAGTTCATAAGACTCGAGATCCCTACTGTCTACAGGGTCCAGAACCGAGCCTATAAATCTAACTCCCGCCCCCAGTCAAATCAGTTGAAAGCTAGACACCAACCAGGGGTCACTACCCTGCAGTTAACCTCTAGCTCTGCCCTTGTGTTGTTCCGGAGTGAGATCCCAGAACCGGCAGACTCCGTGGCAGATTTGGATGGAAGGACCTGCCCACGTATTTAAGAACTTCACACATATGGACACCCTGGACGGCCGCGGAACCAGTCGTTAGCCCCCAACATCATGGACGCAAGATAACCAGGACCAGACCCATCAGATACTACCCAAGATTCTCTTTAGCAGTACTACATCTTACTGTGCTGTTTAGAGATTTCACTAATTAAATATTTCTACGAAGTGGCTAAGACCTTGCCCAGTGTAATACAGACTTAACCATTCCATTTGGGACGTACTAAGCGATCAGTGCTCATTAATTAACAGGCGACCTTGACTCTCGTAATTACCTTATTCAGATATTAAAACTCTAGTGATATCTAAC
Organism: Lithodes maja; assembly: GCA_037953745.1. Taxonomy (NCBI): domain Eukaryota; kingdom Metazoa; phylum Arthropoda; class Malacostraca; order Decapoda; family Lithodidae; genus Lithodes; species Lithodes maja. The sequence goes on along the minus strand of JBAKBP010007405.1, from coordinate 4,925 downwards.
GTTCGCCCACTGATTTGCGTTCTATGTATTTCTGAAACAAGGATATAAAACTTAGATCAGTACCCCTCTGAGGTTACAATAGAATTCCCGTGCTCTAAAATACGCGTGTCTAATCTAGTCTGTGAACTACTACTTGTGCACCAGAGCTACCAGTAATAAATCTAACAGTGAATAGGAATCTACAAGTAACATTGATGGTCTTCGGTATATAAACCTGTTAAATCAAAGCCAGTGATCAGAAGATTAATACCTGAACGTTGGAAGTGGGAGACTAGGCTCCATCCAGATCCACTTATGCTAGTGTTGTTCCATTCTATTATATTGTCTTACACAAGTATTCTGCAGTGGTATATTAATAAACGTGATCGTGTAACTTGCTACCATGTGTTTCTTTGTGTTCTCTATTCCTCATATCTTGTATTGTGCATGCAGCCTTCTATACCCAGTCAATTAGAACTCACATTACCCAAGTTAAACCTGTAGAAAAACAGGGCATAACAGGTAGTACATTAGAGAGATGGATAGATAGAAAGAGAGTGTATATCGAGGGAAAAAAACAAAACAAAAAATCTATCAAACGTAAATCTACCATCTCTGCTCGCACGGAGGGGAGAGTTGAAATATTTTGTTGACTATCTTATTTATTATTTATCTATGTGCTGGAAGGATATTATATTTTTCAATTCCATCACATTAGAAATGATTCAAAGATTACAAAAAGTCCAAATAAGACATAGTTATGTTAATGTATAAGGGATTTAGGTAGTGCATTAGAGAGATAAATAGATAGAGCAACGGACTTTGCTCCAATTTTTTTTCGAGCAACGGACTTTGTCCGTTGCTGGGTCCATTGTCCGGCTATGGACAGAGTCCGTTAAATCCGAAATCCGTTGTATCGGGGTCCGTTAAATCGAGCGTCGACTGTATTGCTAAAACCCAACTTTGGGCTTCCAATCATACGTTCTTAACACGCTACCTGACGGTTGCCCTAGATAAACCAAAGCGTACCTGTGTAGCTTTACGGCAACGGGTACAGTAGGTCTTATGATATTGTTTAGTTTAACCCTTCCTCCCCGGGTGTCATTTTAATATGACACCACGAAATAAGGGCCGGTGCCCGGGTGTCCTTTCAGGAGATAGTAAGCTTGAAAGCCTATTCAGCTTGGTCTGAACGCTGTGCGTCCGATGCATGTAAACAAAGCCGATCGTTGCGTCACCGCACCTCCGAAAACAAGAAGGAGAAGACTCGTTTGTTATTGTATGTCTGTATGTCGTTGTTTCAGTAGTAAAAAGATCGTCGTATTTCTAACATCGCCTGAAAATGCTCTCCACTAAAATCGTCATCACTGTTGACTTTGAGTCGAGCTCTATTCAACGCCAGTCTACAGATTGGCCTACATTTATAGATGCGTGGGAAATTTCTAGCAGTTAAAATTAACCAAAATACGGTAGCCTAGGCCTAGACGTTTTTCAGCCAGATCGCCCGGGTAGCCCACCCTGTCCTTTGGAGATACAGCCCGGGCCAGGAGGGTAAAAAAAAAAAAAAAAAAAAAAAAAAAAAAAAAAAAGGGGGGGGGGGGGGGGGGAAATAGTCCATATCCCCCTGTACCCTTGGAGAATTGTGATAAATCACGAGCTTGTGATAGGACGGGTTCTACAGTCCAGAATTAGTTGACTTATTTTTAAATCCTAAGAATTTATCACATAGTTGCAACTATGTCTGCTTTACCAAAGTGTACAATGATATGACACAGGGTGTTACTTTTTTATCATGCAGACGATCGGGTGCACCGATCTAACCATGAGCAAGCAGTTTCTTAATGCCACGCACTGCTTGCAAATCTTTTATCTTTTTATATTTGTATTACATACAATAAATCTGAAGAAAATGTTATCCGGATTTTTTTCTTCCCTAAGGTGAGGATATTTTTTACGAAAGTCCCGCCTCCAGTCTTGATATTCAGGCGAAGTCGTCAATGATGGAGGGGCCCTATTAAATTATAGGTTTGATTCCCAAAGGGAAATAGAGAAAACCTAATATTTAGTAGGGCCCCGTAATCATTGACGACTCGGGCCCTCCCAACCATCCCACTTCCCATTCGTTGATTTCTATAAGTTTATTCTTGATATATCAGTGAAGGACGAAGATGGCCGCTAGGGGGCCTGGTGTCAGGGAAGCAAAGCATAAGAAATCCACGTATATGGCAAGTCATATATAATAACAGATATTAAATTAAATTTTCTTTTTTATGGAGTTTTTTTCTGTAGGGTACCCAATCAAAATGACGATTCCATAAGGGAATTAGGCGTGCACTTATGATGAGTACTCCATGATGCTTCTGCGCGGGCTATTCAAAATGCTGGCGCAGGATGTTGAATGGAGACTATTACTATTAATAGGCGAAGTCGTCAATGATTACGGGGCCCTACTAAATTAATTAAAATGTAAAACTCGCAAACTAAATATTAGGTTTTCTCTACTTCCCTTTGGGAATCAAACCTATAGTATGTTCTTTCCCAAGCCCATAGTATTCCAAGCCCATATTTTTTTTTTTTTTTTTTTTTATCCATGGAGTTCACCTTTAAATATATGTACAGTATGTATGATGTGACATAGCCTTAACGAACCTTCCTGGGCATGTTATTCCAGGCCAGGTGGGAGAAGTGAGAGTCGGTAGAGACGCCCACCACTTCACAGTTCAGCTGCTGGAACGCTGGTATGTGCTCACTGAAGGCGATCAATTCGGTCGGACACACAAACGTACTGCGGATAAACACTGTTGTTCAGTAATGTTGGCTAAATGCCATAATTGTCATACTTATAAGATTTAGGCCTGTTGTGCATTTTAGTACTGTAATGTAGTATGTTGAATAAAATGTGTAAATGACTAACAGTACAGTACATGATCACTAAATTGAGCTGTGTATGCTGGATGCCATCTTCTTATGAAATATCTCAAGTTAAAGAAGCCCACCTCGCTTTTTTTTCTCTTTCCCTCCCTCTCTCTTTGGCTTGTATCCATTCGGCCCCATTCAGCCTACTGTTTTAAGACGTTTACCCCCATCCAGGTGTCAATATTTTCCTGGCGAGCGGTAGCGAGCCAGCATATACCGGTATATATTTTTGTTTTGTTTTGACAGCAAGCTAAATTTGTACATTTTTCGATAACAAAAATTCTCCGGCGAAGCCGGATTTCTCCATGCAATGCTGGCTCGCTATCGCTCGCCAGGAAGAAATCGACACCTGGATGGGGATAAATGCCTTAAAACAGTTGGCTGAATGGGGCCGAATGGATACAAGCCAGGGAAAGAGAGAAAAGGAGAGAAAGATAAAAAAAAAAGCCGGTGACCCTCCTTAACCCTTCAAACCCGGTTGGTACACACGTGTACCATTTTTTTTTGGCCCCAGGAACCCGGGTGGTACTACATTGTACCATTGCTTGAAAGCCTGTGAGCTTCGTGTGCGAGGCGTCGGTCCGACGCATGTAAACAACAGCCGGCTGGACCGACGCTCCGCATCTCCGGCCACAAGAAGGAGAGCGTCGCTTGTTCGTGTGTGCCTGTATGTTGTTGTTCAGTATCGAAAAGTGGTGTAAAGTGGCTGGTTTGGCCATAAAGTTATCTCCAATGAAATCATCATCACAGCTCACCCAGTTGACTTAGAGAGCTCTACTTAAGGCCATTTTACAGGTAAATAACACAGCTACGCTTGGGGATGCGCGGGAATGCGGGAAGCAGTCTGATTAACGAATATACGGTAGCCTAGCCTAGACGTTTTTCGGCCAAAACACCCGGATTTCGAGGAATATATATATAATATATAGCCGGGGCCGGTGGGTTAAGATATATATACTGCATGGTACTTTATTTGGCAACAATAATGAACCAGTGACTTTATATATACTGTACCAGTTTCCATTATTGTACTCTGGTCATTAGCTGTACTGGTTGGTATGCGTAAGCACATACAATAGTTGGTTATATTTCTGCTGACGGTAAATAGAATCCCATAGCAGCTGATTTCTTAATACTTATGGACAAATGTGAAACTGCTATGTCTCCACGTCATATTAATAACAAGTTTTCATAATTAACAACATATTTTACTACAAAATCTTTTAATTAATCTGGTAATCAAGATGGGTACGTGGCAATTTATCATCAGTTGGAAAAAAACAAATTACACCTAAAGGTGACACAGTGATGCCTGGAGCCAGAGACACCTTCGTAACTAAATGTTGCAATTGAGAATTCCCCTCTCCCCCTCAGCATAATTATACGCCCGGGGCCTAAGAGTTAAACATTCTCTACTAACACAATACAAATACAGTACTGTAGTCACTTGTCTGGTTAATTTGTCTTTCTTTGGAAATGAGCTATGCACTCGAGACAGAGCCCGAACAGGGACAACAAAATACAAATTCACACACATCTAGGTCGCCCAGAAGACATAGAGACCAGGGATCACTAAGGGCACTCCAGCACTCCCTCAACCTCCCGGAGAAGTTCCGGTCTCAGTAAGCAGACATGCAGCGGAGCACACCACAGTGCCCGCCCAGGCATAACCCTTCATAGTGCCTGACGAACTATTATCTAGTCCACCTGGCACCCGAGCCCCTCTCCCAAACGACTGCGTTTTCAATCATTTATGCACTAGCATTCTCCATTCATTCTTATTTATTACCACTTCTCTTGCCTGATCTATAGTAATTTCTCTATCTTCCAATGCTTGTACTACACATTCTCTCCATCTCAATGGAGGTCTTCCTACCCCTCTACCTCCCCTTGTATCTCACTCATATATTCTCTTTGTAAGCCTTTCATCTTCCATTCGCTAAACATGTCCACACTGGCCGACAAAGGTTCCTGCTACCCCACTCTCCTACCTATCTCTTCATTCCTCAATCTGTCTCTATGAGTCACTC